>MU673148.1:33038-78392 GCA_026770625.1 Nicotiana glauca
CTTCAAATAAATAATATTAAAAGTTTATAAATAAAAGCACATAGTTAGTATGTAATGAAAATTAGATCAAAGCAAAAATACAACAGTTAAAGCAACCGTGCTAGAACCACGGAACTCGGGAGTGCCTAACACCTTCTCCCGGGTTAACAAAATTCCTTACCTAGGATTTCTAGTTCGCAGACTGCAACAGAGTCAAACTTTCCTTGGTTCGGGATTAATTCAGTGACTTGAGACACCATTATGTTCTCAAGTGGCGACTCTGAAAATTAAAATAACTAATCCCGTTCCGACCGTCCTTTAATTGGAAAAACTCTTTTTGTTTATATCCCTTCGCAGGGGTGTAAGCACCGTAAAAAAGAGGTGTGACAGTTTGTTAGATAAGTTCTTGTTTGGTTATGTTCTTGTTCGATTTATTTGTTTATCATCTTTTAAGCTCGACTATTGTTGAAAAAACCTATGTCTTTGGGTTTGAAACTGTTTGTTTGAATACCTGACTCGATTTGAAGTTCCTTGGTTCAGAATCTCTTTTCTTTATGTGATTCCTTTGATTATGGGTTTTTACTATCTTTAAAACTCGACTATGCTTGAAACCCTAACTTTTCAAACGGTTCTCTCATCTACTATTGTGAGACCCTTTGCATGCTTCTGATACTCTATTGTTCTTCACTATTGATTCCATGTGACTTGACGTACTGGATTATTATGCTTCGAATGTTTGCTATCTACTGAACCTTGTGCTACTATTATATGTTGTTTCTTTTGCCAATAGGTTTGGCCTTGCACGTCTAGTATTTGTTCACTCTATTTATATACTGAGGTTCTTTCTTTGATTGATCTTCAATCTTGGGACTGATTTCAAAACTTTTCTTTTATGAACCATGATTTTACTCGCCTGTTTAGAATTGATTGATTCCTTTCCCTTTATTGTAATATTTACCTTGCTGAATCTATTTCCAAAGTAAGTATATTTCTGTACTTAGACTCGATTGCTTACTTAATGTCTTTACTACTTCTTTTATGGCAATAATCAGGATGTCTCTAAATTTATTTCGTTCCTTATTTTGGATCCATTAAATAGTAATTCCTTAATTAAAGGGCATCACTTGTATAATTGATTCTGACTGATTGTTTCCATATTTGCACTAAGATTTTACTTGTTACCTCTCTTTCACTCACTTTCAAAAGGATATAAATACCATGCACCCCTCTTCTTTCAAACACACGAACATAAGGAATAAAAACACTTGAGTTCAGAACACACACTCCACTAAAACTCTCTCTCTTTTCTCTGTTGCTACTTGTGTTACTGTCTTACCTGGCCTGCTGAAAGCCAAGGCTAGGTAGTGGGAATCTTGCATACTTTTCTTTTTGCATTTGCATCTTTACTGGCATGCCCGAACTAATTTTCAGCATCAACAATAACATGTTTCTTTACTATTTCCTTCACCCTTGCTTGTTTCTCGCTTGTGTTTAATCAAGTTCCATTACTAAGCATGCTGTAATCTGCCCTTTCTTCTTCTGAATTAATGCTTTCTTATGTATGAACTCTGTCAGTCACTTATGAGTCCTAAACCCCCATATCCCCTATGTGTTAGATTTCCTTTGGTTGGTTTGGGGCATAACAACATTAGACATTGATGTGCATAACCCAAACCTGATCTCCCCGGGATCATAACCCCCATACCCCCCTTCTATATGTTGTGTGCTCTGGTTATTTTATGGGCATGCCAGCACCATCTATTGCTATGCATGCCCATACCTGATCCCTTCCCAAGGACATATGCTCATTTGCAATGTATTCCTCAAACCCCTAACCCTTTTGTATGAAAATACTGATTATGTGGTTTACTACTACTATTTTCCCATCACCCCTACCCCCTCTCTACTCTCCACTTAGTTTTGAATCTCTATGCACTTCCACCATATTCTTAGACTTAGGTTCTGCCCCTCTTGTGTGAGCCTTGCCTTGGGACCCATGACTCTGAACTTGGACTCATAAGGGCTGACCCTTCCACACTGCACTCATCTCTATCTAGTTCTGCAAACTTGGGTGTAAGCACTGCTCAGGGTCCTTTGAGACCCTTAGGAACTCTGACACACCAGGTTTGAGAAAGGCTTTGAAACAAATGACATTTGAGGTGGTTTATTCCCTAACTCAGAGTGGAAGTCAATAATCAGGCTTCCTCTGGTTGTAACTTCTTTTGTTTTGTATTTTTGATATAATTCATTATTTTGGTTTGTAATAATTTGTAATAAATACTCGAGGTTGGGTAGTGAAAAAGGTTGGGTAATTATGAATGCTTGACTATTAGAAGGGTAGAAAACATACCTATAGGACCTATTTTTCTGAATGATTAACTTAGTATCTAGATAACATGCCTATAGGATTGGTTTTAAACTCTTCATGTTCAATTTTGCATTTAGACACCATGCTTATAGGATCTATCCTCTAATAAATTCTGCATGTTTGACTCTACATTTAGATAACTTGCCTATAGGACTTGTTTTAAATTCCGCATATTTATTACCACACTTAGACACCATGCTTTTTAAGATCTAAACAGCTATAAGAAGATATCATGTTCATCATGTTAAAATCAGCATTTTCATAAAATTCATGCCTATAGGAATTCCCAAGTTAAAATCATGCCTGTTTCCTTTTCACGTTCAACTAGATATCATGTCTATAGGAATTAAAATCAGCAATAACGGATATCATCGTTTGTAGAATCTGAAACCAGTTTAGCTTAAAGTCAGCCTAATTCATACTATTCCGAACTAGTTTTTATTTATAAATAACTTACTCTCCCCTTATTAACACGATTTAGCAAGCATGCCTATAAAATCTCAAACCGCTTATTTTAAATTTGTTACTGCGTTGCCACATTATGAATTAGTAGTAGATACCATGTTTATAGGATCTCACCCAAACACTTAGGCAATCCTTAGGTAATAACAACAAAAAAACTGAGCCCACTTCTATTAACTAGTAATTGTTATAACCGCCAGGCAGGCCTGATTCAGACTTCTTATCTAAGTTACGTAATAAATCGGTCTGCTTCAACAACTTAAACTCCCCTTGACTTAGTATTTTTAGATTCAGAACTTGATTGTTGTTTGAGTCATGCTATTTATGTGCCTTGTTTGATGGGGTATACATGAGCCTTCAATGTTTACGTGCTTCCCCCCTTTTTAATGTGCAGTCCTATGTGTTTTGTATGTCACATTAGCTTTTTCACCTTTGAAACCTCAAAGTTAGCCTAATATCCCTTCCCTTTAGGAATAGTAGTCCTAAGTGCCTCCGGGACTGATAGGAATAGGACAGGTAATAGCATGCAATAGTGGTCGAGACCAACCCGCGCTTTAATATCTTAACGGGGTGGGAAGGGTTGATATAGATATAATGACCAGTGCCCTAATACCACATGTAGCCCCTCTTTTGAGGAGTAATTACCGGGTATTGCATTGATGTGATCCATATTAAAAATAAACCTAGGACTTCCCCTCCTCTTTGTTTTCCTTTAAAAAATTATGACTCATTTTCAAAATTAGCCTTTTTTAATGACTGTTCTTACTTTTATCAATTCCAAACATTTTTGCATTAAAATCCCCTCTTATTTGAGCCTTATCTGTTTACATGTTAATTGCACCAAATTCACAAAGAACTGTTTGGCCGGGAACCACACTAGTGGATCTTGAGGGGTGCATAACACCTTCCCCTTAGGATAATTTCAAGACCTTACCCTATCTCTGGTTATCATACAAACTTAGAAGTAAACCTCATAGGTGTCCTAATGCACCTTAAATCATTAGGTGGTGACTTTTCAAATGCAAAACCCAGTTCACAAAAGGAATGATTTGTCCTATACCCAAAATGTCATAAACCCGATCTCCTGATGCAAAGAGGGAAAAAGGGGGCGCGACAGGTGGGCGCCTGCTGCCGAAACTTGAAATGTATTCCTTTCTTATCCAGGTGGGCGCCTGATGCCAAAACTTGAAAATTGTATTCCCTTATTTTCCAGGTGGGCGCCTGATGCCAAAACTTGAACTGTATTCCCTTGTTTTCAAGGTGGGTGCCTGATGCAGAAACTTGAAATGTATTCCCTTGTTATCCAGGTAGGCGCCTTATGCCAAAACTTGAAATGAATTCCTTTGTTATCCTGGTGGCGCCTGATGCCAAAACTTTAAATGTATTTAATTCCTTTGTTATCCAGGTGGCGCCTGATGCCAAAACTTTAAATGTATTTAATCTAGGTGGGTACCTGATGCCAAAACTTTAAATGTATTCAATCTATGTGGGTACCTGATGCCAAAACTTGAAATGTATTCCATTGTTATCCAGGTGGGCACCTGATGCCAAAATTTGAAATGTATTCTTTTGTTATCCAGGTGGGCGCCTGATGCCAAAACATGAAATGTATTGCCTTGTTTTTTTAGGTGCGCGCCTGATACCGAAACTTGAAATGTATTCCCTTGTATCCAGGATGGCGCCTGATGCCAAAACTTAAAATGTATTCCCTTATTTTCTAGGTGGGCGCCCGATACCAAAACTTGAACTGTATTCCCTTATTTTCCAGGTGGGTGCCTGATGCCAAAACTTGAATGTATTCCCTTGTTATCCTGGTGGGCGCCTGATGCCAAAACTTGAAATGAATTCCCTTGTTATCCAGGTGGGCGCCTGATACCAAAATTTGAAACATATTCCCTTATTTTCCAGGTGGGCGCCTGATGCCAAAACTAGTAACGTATTCCCTTGTTTTCCAGGTGGGCACCTGATGCCAAAACTTGAAATGAATTCTCTTATTTTCTAGGTGGGCGCCTAATGACAAAACTTGAAACGTATTCCCTCATTTTCCAGGTAGGCATCAGATGCCAAAACTTGAAATGTATTCCCTTGTTATCCAGGTGGGCGCCTGATCCCAAAACTTGAAATGTATTCCCTTGTTTTCCAGGTGGGCGCCTGATGCCAAAACTTGAAATGTATTCCCTTATTTTCCAGGTGGGCGCCTGATGCTTAAATTGAAATGTATTCCCTTATTCTCGAGGTGGGCGCCTGATGCTTAAACTTGAAATATATTCCCTTGTTCCCTAGGTGGGCGCCTGATGCCAAAACTTGAAGTATATTCCTTTGTTTTTCAGGTGGGCGCCTGATGCCAAATCTTGAAATGTATTCCCTTGTTATCCAGGTGGGTGCCTGTCATTACAACAAAATAGACAAAATAAAAGTAACTTATCTGCCCCAGTTTGGTACTGGGTACATCTGTGAGTGCTAAACGAATCATGTTATCCTAAAGAGCTCTAAGAATTTATAAAGCTAAATCCCATTATCCAGGAGGGCCTGGATTTTTTAAAAAAAAATTAAATCTCATCTTAAGAGTGAAAACGTCAAAGCTAAATTCTATTTCCTCGAGGTAAAACTTACGCTAAAACTTGTTATCTATGAATGTCTTAAAAAACTTAACTAAATCCATTATCCAGGAGGGTCCTGAGATTAAAATTAAATCCCATTATCCAGGAGGGCCCTGAAAATTTTAAATTAAATCTCATTATCTAGGAGGATCCTGAAAATTTACGGCCGAACCTGTCTTGCACATGCTTTCCTCACGAAGAGTTCCTCCGAAACAAATGAAATTTCCTGCCCCGATTTTAATCAAGGAAAATCTTATCAGTTTGAAAATGTGGTGGTTAGTTTGCGGCATTCTTGCTGAAGGAGGCCTTTCCACTACCATGCTTTGTTCCGATTAGCTGCCTTGGACTGGCAAAAAAATGTTTGATCTTCTGATTAAACCTCAAACCCAGGACCCTGAATGACCCGAGTGCCCCACACTCATCTGGTTGTTTTACATTTCTGTCCTTCCAGTTTGAACCTCTGTATTTCTTCAAAGTTCATGAAACCACTTGACCACTTGAACTCTCACTAACATCTTTTTTTTCCATTTTGCATCATGATATTTCTGGTATGCTTTGGCCGCACTTGCTTTGTGCAATTGAAAGTTGGTAATAAGCTTTGAAATATTTTCCTGCTTTCTTAACAAGGCTATAATTGAAAAAGACTTAGAGAAGTAGACCCAAAAGAAAATGAAATGCAGTGACTTCGAGAGTTAGGAATAAAGAAGAAAATTTGAAACAGGATGACTGTTTGTGGAAGAAAGGGAAAAGAGACTTATCTGAGCGAAGCAGCTGGTACCAATGATCATGATATGCATTTTAGATTAATTAGCTCAGACCGTTCACCTAGTCATATTTCATATTGTGCCCCATCTTCATACTTCCAAACAGGGATTTTCTATAATCCAATCTCTCTACAACGTCACGAGCCTCATTCGACTTCCAGTGCCCTGACTGGTTTTCACCAACAAATCTCTCTCATTTGTTCGTCTCTCAACTCATTTTCACCTTATGGTGCCTGCGAGGGTTTTCACCAATAAGACTCTCTTATTTTAATTATCTCTCAGCTTTCTATCGTCTCACGGTGCCGTTGAGGGCTTTCACTAATAAGACTCTCTCATTTATTTATTTTTCCTTGTGTAGAATGGAGTCTTGCCCCTGATGTGAATCGTACCTCTATCTCACTTGACTTGGCATTCCTCAAAGATTGATCAGATAGTATTTATTTGGACCGCAATGTAGGCTTTTGGATAGGGTTAGAAAGAAAGGATATCATAAAGGCTCAAAACAGCTTAAAAGGGGTCAAAATTACAACTTTTGGAATCAGATCTTTTACAAAACTGCAACTTCTGCCCCATTTTCTTTGCCTGGGGAATTTTGAATTTTTATTTTGGTAGGTCCGAAATGTGAGGCCGCCTACGTATCCTTAAAAAGGAATCAGGTCGAACGTAGTTCAAGATATAGGAATTGATTTGTTTTTGTTACTTTTCTCTTTTTCTTTTTTTTTCCTTTTCTTTTCCTTTACTTTTTTTTATTTTTCTCTTTTTCCTCTTTTCTCTTTTTTTCTCTCTTCTCTTTTATTTATTTATTTATATTTTTCTGTAACTATATTTCTAATATTTGCTTCTTATTCCAAAAAAAGGTTATGAAAGAAAAGTAATACGGCTAAAAAGGGGTAACGAAGGATATGTGTTTAGATAGCAGAATAAAATTCCTTTATCATTCCAATCTTCAAACATGCCAAGTACAAACAACATAATTAGTCAAACCAAAGAAATCATACAAAATATCTTTTACTGCATAAGAATTGATAGCTATATCTACTCATTTGCCTTCTTTACCTGTTAAATACAAAGCACCATTGGAAAACACCCTTGTTACAATGAACGACCCCTGCGAATTTGGGGAAAACTTTCCTTTAGCTTCAGCCTGATGCGGAAGGATGCGTTTAATACTTGCTGACCCACTTCAAATTTTCGGGGGCGCACCTTTTTATTCTATGCTCTTGTTATTCTCTTTTGATATAACTGACCATGACATACTACTGCCAGTATTTTCTCATCGATTAGACTTAACTGCTCCACATGGGTTTTGACCCGTTCATCGTCACCAATTTCAGCTTCAGCAACAATTCCATGTAATTTCAACTTTCGCGGATATAACTGCTTCAGTACCATATAAGAACAAATAAGGAGTTGCACCTACTGAAATGTGAATAGTAGTGCGGTAACGCAGCAAAGCAAAAGGTAACTTTTTATGCCATTGCCTAGCACTTTGCACGATCTTTCGAAGTATCTTCTTTATGTTCTTGTTGGCCTCCTCAAAAACTCCATTTGCCTTAGGGCGATACGGAGTGGAATTTCGATGCATAATCTTGAACTGCTGGCATACATCTTTCATCAAATGGCTATTAAGACTGGCGCCATTGTCCTTGATGATTACCTTGGGGATTCCAAACTGGCAAATAATGTTTGAATGAACAAAATCGACCACTGCCTTCTTGGTCACAGATTTGAAAGTCATAGCTTTAATCCACTTAGTGAAATAGTCGATAGCTACCAGAATAAACCTGTGCCCATTTGATGCCGCTGGCTCAATTGGTCCAATGACATCCATGCCCCAAGCAACAAAAGGCCAAGGTGTGGACATTGTATGCAAC
Organism: Nicotiana glauca; assembly: GCA_026770625.1. Classification (NCBI taxonomy): domain Eukaryota; kingdom Viridiplantae; phylum Streptophyta; class Magnoliopsida; order Solanales; family Solanaceae; genus Nicotiana; species Nicotiana glauca. Next base: position 41,086 of record MU673148.1, read on the forward strand.
TCATACGGTAGAGAATGAATCAAATCACCGTGTACCTAGCATTGATGACACTTGCGCACAAAGCTGATGCAATCTTGTTCCATGGTAAACCTGTAAAACCCTGTTTGAAGAATTTTCTTTGCCAGAACATACCCACTCATATGCGGCCCACAAACTCCGGAATACACTTCGTCCATGATAGTAGTGGCTTGTTTAGCATCTATGCATCTCAACAGCCCAAGATTCGGAGTTCTCTTGTACAAAATTCCCTCACTTAAGAAAACTCGGCTAGCCAAATGCCGAATTGTTCTCTTTTGATCACCCGAGGCCTGTACTAGATACACCCTCATCTTGATGTATTCCCTGATATCATGGAACCACAGTTCACCATCAAGTTCTTTCTCAAACACATTACAGTAGGCATGTTGATCACAAACTTGAATATGCAGAGGGTTGATATAAGATTTGTCCGGTTGGTGTAACATTGGATGCCAAAGTATTTAAGGCATCAGCAACCTCATTATGGATCCTCAGAATATGCCTGAATTCTAATGATCTGAATCGTTAACAAAGATCATGCAAACATTGTCGATACGGTATAAGCTTTAAATCCTGAGTCTCCTATTCTCCTTGAATCTGGTGTACCAACAGATTTGAATCTCCCAAGACCAAGACTTCGTAGACTCCCATGTCTACCGCTAACCTTAAACCCAAAATGCATTCCTTGTACTCAGCCATGTTGTTGGTACAATGAAAATGCAGCTGGGTTGTAATAGGGTAGTGGTTCCCTGTTTTAGAAATGAGCGCAGCCCCTACTCCAGCACCTTTCATGTTAGAAGCTCCATCAAAGAAAATTTTCAAACCTAGCTTTTCATCCTGCTCCACCTTGTCAACATGCATCACCTCTTCATCAGGAAAATAAGTCATCAGTGGCTCATACTCATCATCTACCGGGTTCTCGGCCAATGCTTGGGCTTTCATCGCGGGCCGAGTCACATAGATGATGTCAAACTCTGTGAGCAAAATCTGCCACTTTGCAAGTCTTCTTATGGGCATAGGCTTCTGAAAGTTATACTTTAGAGGATCCATGCGAGAAATGAGGTAAGTAGTGTAGGACGACAGATAATGCTTCAACTTTTGTGCCACCCAAGTCAGGGCGCAACATGTCCTCTCAACTGGAGTATACTTAACCTCATATGATGTGAACTTCTTGCTGAGATAATTGATGGCTTGCTCCTTCCTGCCAGTGATGTCGTGTTGACCCAACACACAACTGAATGAATTATTCAAGACTGTTAAATAGAGAATTAAAGGTCTCCCCGGATCCGGCGGGACCAACACAAGTAGGATTGACAGGCACCCCTTGATCTTATCAATTGCCTCCTGGCACTCGTCAGTCCATCTGACCACAACATCCTTCTTCAACAACTTAAATATTGGCTCAAACATTGTCATGAACTGAGTAATAAGTCTGCTGATATAGTTTAAATGCCCGAGCAAACTCATCACTTCAGTCTTATTCCTTGGCGATGGAAATTAATAGATAGCTTTGATCTTTGAAGGATCCAACTCAATGCCTTTTCGACTAACTATGAACCCCAACAGTTTTCCAGACGGAACACCAAATGCACACTTTGTAGGGTTGAACTTAAGATTGTACCTGCGGAGCCTCTAGAAAAACTTTCTCAAGTCCGTGACATGGTTGGATTGTTGCTTTCACTTTATGATCACATCATCTATATAAACCTCAATCTCCTTGTGTATCATGTCATGAAACACAGTAGTCATTACCCTCATGTAAGTTTCCCTAGTGTTTTTCAAACCATGGATTACCCGGTAGTAATAAGTTCCCCATGCTGTGATAAACGCTGTCTTTTCTGCATCTTCCTCATCCATCAAGATCTGGTGGCACCCCTCATAACAATCCATAAAAGACCCGATCCCATGCTTGGCACAGTTGTCAATCAAAATGTGGATATTTGGCAATGGAAAATTATCCTTTGGACTTGCTTTGTTGAGATCGCAATAATCAATGCACACCCTAGTCTTAGCATCCTTCTTTGGCACTGGCACAACATTAGCTAACCAAGTGGGGTATCGCTTGACTCGAATAACCTTTGCATCCAACTGTTTTGTGATTTCTTCCTTGATCTTCACACTCATGTTAATCTTGAACTTCCTTAAATTCTGTTTGACGGGAGGGAATGCCGGATCAGTGGGCAATTTGTGAACCACCAAGTCAGTACTTAGACCTGGCATGTCGTCATATGACCATGAAAAAATATCTTTATATTCAAATAATGCTTTGATTATTTCCTCCTTGATTTGTGGTTCCAAGTGTACACTTATCTTGATTTCCCTGATATTATATAGATCTCCTAAATTGATTACTTCAGTTTCATTCAAATTAGGCTTGGGTTTCTCTTCGAAATGATTTAGTTCTTTACTAATTTCCTTAAGTGCTGCTTCTTTATCATATTCTATTTCATCATCACACTCTATTTCTTAGATTATTATTTCAGAGTTAAATTGGCTTTTAAGACTTGGTCAAAGATTTCTCATGTATGTCATGTCATTGAAACCAGCATAAAAAGAACTGTACAAAGAAAGACGAAAATGAAACTATCAAGAGTAATGGAAAAGGGAAATTGCATTTCATTGAAAATAAAGGACATGAGGGTTTGTACATCAAAACAAACAGAAAATAAAATCTAGATTACAACCCTGGAATAACCTAGATAACAGAAAGGAAAACAAAACAAACTACCAAAACCCCTTCCAAGTAGGGAGATAAGTAGCATCCCAATTGTTAAGCTTCACTTTTTGGTCCAATAAACTGCACGTCCGCTTCGCTGGAACCTTCCCCAATTTCTACCATGTTAACCTCATCAAGTAAACTCTGGAACCTTTTAATCAACTCTTTATCAAAGTCAACCACAGGCTTTGGAACTACTGACACCGGATGCTTCACTGCCCCTGACTTGATGAAAGACGTGGAGAGGCATGGGATAGGCTTAGGGAGCGACCATGCCTTCTTTTTCAACTTCTTAGACTTCTTCACATCATCCCTTGAGGGCTTGAACCCCAGACCGAATGTACCCAGATTTTCACGTAGAGACATTGGTTGTACAATAGATTGTAAAGATGTGCCGAGACCCTTGCCCTATACAAAACCATTCTTTAACATTTCATTTGCTACTATGATGGTTGCAGAAGCTAGCTTTGGTCCAAGAATGTATTTCCCTTCCGAAACCTTCTCAACCAACACTGTTTCCGAAACTTGGTAAACCCAAGGACCCTTATCTTCTTTAGCCTTAATAAACAGGATGAATGTATCATTATAAGAACATAAGTTCTCATCACCGTGCACGACGATTTCCTATCTGTACCACTGGAACTTCACCATCTGGTGCAGAGAAGATGCGACTGCTTTGGTAACATGTATCCTAGGCCTACCCAACAACAAATTGTAAGAGACGGCCACATCCAGTACCAGAAAATCCATGGTAAATTCAACTGGTCCTATTGTCAGTTTGAGCATGATATCACTAACAAAGTCTTTTCCCCTCCATCAAAACCTCGAACACATATATTGTTCTTGTGCATCCTCTCAGCATCAATTTTTAACTTGTGCATAGAGAGAGGGAAAATATTTGCACTGGAATCATTGTCAACCAACACCCTTGTGACTATAGAGTCTTCGCATTTCACTATAAGATAGAGAGCCCCATTGTGTTTCATACCCTCTAGAGGCAACTCATCATCCGAGAAGGTGATCCTGTTTGACTCAAATATCGTATTGGCAATCTTCTCCAAATAGTTCACTGTCATCTTGTCAGGGGCATGAGCTTCATTCAGAATCTTTATGAGGGCCTGGTGGTGATCATCTAAATGTATAAAAAATGATAGAGGAGAAATCTGAGCGGGGGTCTTTCTCAATTGTTCTACTATGGAGTAATCCTACACCTTCATTTTTCTCGAAAATTCTTCCTCTTCTTCTTCGGTGACTGGTTTCTTCACTAGAATTGGACCATCTTTGAGTGGCTTAGCTTTCCTTAATTCCTCTTAGGGCAAAGCATCTCCCCGAATGAGTTAAACCCTGGGTTTCATTAACTTTCTCTTCCACCTCTTTCCCTTTGTAAGTTACTATAACTCGCTTGTAATTCCATGGAATAGCCTTAGAGTTATCTATCGACAACTAGGTCACATGTTAAATAATAACAGGGGCAATGTGAGCCCCTTCCATGATAATGATAGGCTTACTTGCTACCCCTAATATGACCACTTTTGGCTTTCCTTGCTTTGTTTCAACGTCATCTGGGAACACCTTCGAGACTACCACAGGCGGCTTATTATTGGGCGTGCTTGACTTCTCTATCAGCCCTTCAACTATTGAAGATGTTGACTTTGTAACAACTGGAGCTTTCACCGGCTTACTTTTAACGGCACAGATCATCATAACAGACTTTGAAGGTTTCTTGGGCTCCCCATCCTTATGAACTATCTTAATTATGTGTGTTTCGGCATGGGGTGGCAACGAATTTTGATTGATATTGGGTGCTTCTGGGCGACCATAATTTAGTTTGTCTAAATAAGCTCCTGAATGGCGTTCTTCAAATTCCAACACTTTTCTGTGTGATGCCCCGGAGCATTAGAACAATATGCATATCTGAGGGGATAATCCAAGTTCTTTGGAGGGGGCTTTGGTAATTTTGACTCAATTGGCCTCAGAACATCCAACTGCCTCAACCTTTGAAATAAGCTGGTATAAGACTTCCTAAGCGGGGTGAAAGTTTTCTTCCGCTACAGCATTTGATTTTTGTACTCTGGCCTAGCTCGAAAGTTTGGACCAGTAGGGTTTTGGTATGTTTGTGGAGGTGGGTAAGGGTTTCATGGAGCTGAGGCACGCCATTATAGGTAAGGAGGGGGTTGAGCATATGACTATGCATGATGGACATGTTATTGCGGTGTTAGAAAGTAGTGTTGGGGTGGATTATATGGAGTTTGGGTATAGGTTTGAGGATGGGGTTGAGGTTGAGTGTAGTCATAAGGAGAGCCCCTTGGGCCATGCCACGATCCTGAGACTACCACAGCAATATCTTCTTTCTTCTTTTTCCCTAACACGCCCACGGTGCCATTTTGGATTGCTTCATAGTTGCCTTGATGGCAGAGTAACTCATGATTTTGTTTGATTTGAGCCCTTCATCTACCATTCTTCCCATTTTTACCACTTCATTAAAAGACTTACCTATGGCCGAGATTAGGTAACCAAAGTAAGTAGGCTCCAAAGCCTGAAGAAAATATTCCACCATTTCATCTTCCTGCATTGGAGGGTTGACTCGTGCTTTCTGTTCTCTCAAACGGAAACCATACTCCCTGAAACTCTCACTGGGCTTTTTCTCTATCTTTGTCAAAGACAAGCAATCTGGGGCAATCTCTATGTTGTACTGGAAATGAAGAGAAAAAGCCTGGGCCAGATCATCCTAAGTGTATCACCGGCTGTTGTTCTGGCGAGTGTACCACTCCAATGCTGCACCACTCAGACTTTGGCTAAAATATTCCATTAACAGTTCATCCTCCCATCGGTTCCCCTCTTTTGCTGCAAAATCCTCTCAAGTGTGCCACATGGTCTGCATGCCCGTCATACAAGTCAAATTTGGGCATTTTGAATCCAACAGGTAGCTAGACATCAGGAAACAAGCACAAATCCTTATATGCTACACTCACTTGGCCCTCTAACTCTTGCATATTTCTTAGTGACTGCTCCAAGCTTTTTACCTTTCTAAATATCTCCTCTTGCTCTGTGTTTTTGGGTGGCTTCTCAGCTTCGACAGGGAGTTCAAAGTGGGGAGTGTAGGAGTAATGATCTGGCACTTTGAAGATGGGCTCTAGGGCATAGTACTGGTTATCTTGGGCTGGGAATACCGGCTCACTGGAAGATCGATGGAGTGTAGATGGTAAAGGTGCTACGAATACATGGGTTGCTTGCTGAGAGAAGTATGTGGTTGTTTTGGCTGGTGGAGCTTGGATGGTTTGGGAAGTGGTGCCATGATAGTGGTGGTAAGGGGTGAAGCTTGGTGCGTGTTGTGGAGATAGATCAACAGTGGGGATCTTGAGAATGAGCCAGTGGTGGGATAAAAGCAGGGCTGGCAAGGTATGATGGTGGAGGATGCCCTTTCATCCATGCCTGGTACATTTCGGCAATTTGGTGCTTTAGCTTATCTAAATCCTCTTTCAAACCAGACTCAGATTCTTCCTCCTCTCTCGGCGGGTCAATAATACTCGCGTCTAATTCTTTGTCAGCTATGGTTGCCTTGTGTTTAGACCTGGTGTTGTATGGGAGGGTTGCCAGAATGTCAAACAAACTAACCACCTTCCTGTTCTCAATGACAACAACAAACTTGTTAGTGTTTAAGATTAACAGATAGGCAACCACACATTTGGGATACAATGCGCCTAAAAAATTAAAAATTTCTTCTATGTATTTAAATGGTTGCATGTTTCATCCCGGCCTTAACTAGAACTTTCTATTCTCTCTTTTCCTTTTTATTTTTTCACTGTTGCCCTTTTCAGTCACTATTGATTTTCCCACTCAGTTCTTGTCGCTCCCTTTTTGCTCTCGTTTTTGTTCTTTTGTTTTGCCATTCTTTCTTTCCACTCAATTTTCCTTCTCTTTTTTATTTTTATCTCTTTTTTTTCTTTTTTTTCATTTTATGGTTATGATCGAATCCTATGGGGAGTGCCTATGTATCATGGAACCGCATGAATCAGATCATTACATAGTCTAGTGATAAGTGAGAAATAAGAAAGAAATATTTTTGGGTTTTCAAATTTTCATAAAATAAAACATTTTTATTTTCTTCTATAACAATGACTCCTTCCTACGGACTTAAACATAAAAGGTAACAGACTCTAAAAGAAACTGCAATACAGACTCGAAAGTGGACTAGTAGACTCCAAAAGAAACTGAAAATACAGACTCGAAAGTGGATTAGGAGACTCCAAAAGAAACTGAAAACACAGACACGAAAAATAAAATCAGAAATACATAAGTGCCTCTACTACTGCTCTAGGGGCCCGCGAGACATCAGTCAGTCTCGCCGCGGGTCTACGTGCCATATCGTCTTGGAAGCGATATAGGTCATCCATTATTTGACGGAAAAAATCATAACTTCAGCAAAGAATATGGACCTGGTCGTGTCTTTGCATTCATTGCACTTCATCACAATATTGTTAACAATCCTTCTAAACCTCTCCCTGATGACGCCCTTTTTTGTAACAGACATCCAATTTGTTGAGATCTGGCCTCCAAAACTTGTGCGGTCGTATGATTTTGCTCTTGTAATTATTGCAGATCCTCTTTTAGTTGTGACATCAATGCATAGCAGTGTTCTCTTTCTGCTTTGAAGTACTTTGCTTGATTGGACATTTCGATCTCAAGGGTACTGATCTATTTCTCCAACCCCATGATTCCTTTGCCGTATTTTTCCTTCAACTGTTGAACGAAACGTGCCCGTTCCCCCGTATTCCTGCCTAATATTGCTCAGGCCTTTGCTAGTTTGCCCTCGATCTTTTCCAAATCAAACATATAGTCATATACTTTCTGCCTAAGGATGTCTATAAGTTTCTCATCTTTTTCACTTCTGGAAAGGTTCTCATTTGCTATTTTCATCTCCCGGATTTAGGCTCAGAGGGATTCATTTTCTTGTTCCAATCTTTTCTTTTCACCCTCATCTACAGAGGCTTGCAAACTACTCTCAAATTGAAGATCTCTGACTTGTTTTTCCAACTAGCTTATGGTGGCCCTATACTCACTTTCTTTGGTCAACCAGGCCCATTGTCCCTGTGTCCCATTAGTGAACTATTGTACGTGGGGCCTTTTGGCAGGTCATTTAGGATCTTGATGGACTTGAACCCTTTTACCATACCAAGACATATAACTAAGATCTACCTCACCCTTGGACAAATCCCGTATTCGAGTATGCGACTCTAGGAACCTACACTGATGCCAAATTTGGCAAACTTTTTCTTCTGGAAATGCAGCTTTTGGACCTAGTTCAATGACTTGTTGACTTAAATCTTCATCATGAGGGACAGTTTGGTACCTACCCACCTGGCGTAGAACCCTGTGTAGAGCGTATGACTGAATACTCCGAAGACCCATTAATAAAAGATAGCATACTCCGGCCGACATATAGATAACTTTGTTGACCGGGAGCCAACCAAATGTCCACTCAACTGTGCTTGTAGTCAAAGAACTCAAATGTGCGAACCATGCCTCTGTACCTTCTGGAAATTCATGACCATTCACTTGGCTTTTGTGTTCTTCATTACAACTAATATCGATTAGACCATAGTTCATGTACCCCAAACAATGGCAAAGGTGTTCTTCCATCTAGAGTTGTAGAAGAATGTTGCAAACCTAAAAAATATTCCCCCATGCTCGACAAACAGTTAGTTCGTGATAAATCTCTGCTAGGATCATTGGTACAATAGTGCCATCAACCCTTTTGATCATGAAGTCAGCTACTCTTGCGAGCCCCAAGTCTTTGTGTCCATCACTGCTTGGTAAAATTAGAGTGTCTAAGAATGACACAATGAAGTCCAATCCTCGGCGTGCCTCCCATTTGTATTTATTCCCACTATGACTTAAATCGGGATCCGGAGCCTCAAAATCGTGGGGATCCTCATAACGGCGGTACAAGAAGTGGAATGTACAGAATCCTTCAACTAATTTTACCATCTTTGACTTCTCGGCTAATACTTAGGAGGTTCAAAAACTTGTGAGGGGTTACAACTCTTGGTACTACTGGATATCGGCACCTGACACTTCCGTTAACACCAGCATAGCGTGCTATCTTTTCAAGTGTAGGGGTCAACTCAAAATCAGAGAAGTGGAATATATTGTGGGCTAGGTCCCAAAACAATATCAATGGTTCAATTATATCAATCCTTGGTTTAATCTTTAGCAAACCGGTGAGCCCGCCTAAAACCTTTATCACATCACCCCTGTTGACTTCCTCCAGATCATTTCACCACATATGGAGTCCTAATTTCCTCTACAACTTTTAAAAGTTTATTTTCAATAGTGCTCATCCTGCATATTTATTTAAAGTGATCCGTTAAAAAAATATAATTTATTTTGACCCCAAAAGAAGGTTATTATTTTTGCAAAATTGCAACTCAAACAACTAGCTCAAAATGAAACACCTTTGCAAATACGGCCCTTCAGCACTTCAAGAAAGAATCTTTTAGGGCTGTATTTGCTAAATGGCAGAAAATTTGAGTAAAGACCATAGGTGGCTATTCTTGCAAAAATTGCCTTCTGGCGCTCTGTCAGGACATTTATGACTATTTAGACAAAAAAGGCATCACCTAACTTTATTTGTGACAAAAATGACAACATTTCATATTTTTGGTTATTTTTTCAAAAGCGGGGCTGGACCCGATGAGGGTTGCCTACATATCCCACATTCGGTGAGAATCAAACCTGCGTATTTCAGTCAGTTGTGACGCAACAGAAAAATATAAACACTTTGAAACAACTTTTTTCTTTTTTTTTTTCTCTTTTTTTTAAATTTCGGTAGAGTTTAGGGATATTTTGACACCAGGTTTTTCAAAGGCAGGTGATTTCCTCTCTCCTACCTCAATTTAAAAAATTTTCCCTATTCTAGAAGCTGGTCAACATGCAATCTGAATCAAATAAATGTACAGGTAGCACGTAGAATGCATCAGGATGGTCTTTAATTTCGGGTACACTTGTCCTAGACGAACCCAATCCCTGTATTGAGTCCCCTAAGTCAAATGCACGTGATGCAAACACACGTTCCCACTAGGGATTCAGCATGAGACTATGTTATTCAAGGTTTAAAAACCTGAGTGTATTTGTTCTAGACTTTGCTTACCTGAGCGGACAACTATGGGTTGCGTACCGAGAATACAGAAGCTTCACTGGCTTTACAATTTGTCCGAACCTCGTTCTAAAATTTGGATATGACTCTAACAGAAGAGAAGTCACACGAAGTGTGCCCTTCCCAGATGATTTAGAAGACTCAGAGAGAGGAGGGTTTCATAACAATTTATATACAGTCCAAACTATATCAAAATGGTAAAAAGTGACATTTATCACATTAGACTCAAATACATAAAAAATCAGATAATAAATAAAAGGAAAATATAAAAATTATTCTAAGCTCGAATTCTTGAATCTTGAACCAGAGATTCTGATTTCTTCTCCGTAGGAGAGTCGCCAGAGATGTCACAACTCTTTTTTCTACCTTGAAAGGGGTATAGGGGAGTTTTTTCAATTAAAGTGATAATAATCGAAATATAATTATTTATAGTTATTCAGATTCACCACTTGGGATAATTTATAGTATCCCAAGTCACCGGTTTAAAATCTCGAATTGAAAAAATATTGACTTTGTTTTATAGTTCACAAAACACAGAAATCCGGGTAAGGAATTCTGTTAACCCGGAAGAAGGTGTTAGGCATTTTCGAGTTCCGTGGTTTTAGCATGGTCGCTCAACTATTATTATTGGCCTAATTATCTGATTAATTATATATTTTAAACCTACGTACATTTTTAACTTTGTAACCTCTTTAAATATTTTCAAGAAAATTAATGATTGTTTTTGAAAACACATCGTAAATCACACTACATGAAATGCACCCACGGTTCACGATACATTTAATTTTATTTAAAATTATTGGAAATTAAAGTCGTGTCACATGAAATGTACACCCGGATTTGGAAATTAAAAATTACAACTACGTCAGAGAACCGTACCCATAGCTATGATAACATTATGACGTGCCTAAGCAAACTACGGAGATTCATCCATCTAAGTTCAAGCAACAATTCCGGAATAAACACTCATGCCATTTAATGAAACTGGATGAATAAGCATCTAGGTAAAACAAGAGAACACCAAACTAAATGAATCAAAGTATTAGGAGAAACCATTAAGACCAAACATAACAATAATGAGATACAGTAGAGTCAAACAAACATGCTTCCGTATAAATGAGTAGGAATAGCCACCTGCAATCCACCTTCGTTTTTGCATCTACACACTTTCAAGCATCAGAACAAATTTAAAGATCACACCTTTAGCATAAAGCTAAAAAAAACAACTTAATCCTAGAGCCAGCCTGTTTTTGACAGAACTTACGTTAGATTTCATATGTAATTTACCCAGGCCCAATTATTTCATGGAATTCAATCCAAATCAAACAAAATATCCAACTCTAAACGTAATGTTTTCACTATAAAAGGCATGAACTTACATAATTAGAATGCTCCAAATTCAATCAAGTTTATTCGAACTCAAAATTAATACCACACGGGTTGTCCTTTTTTTTGTCAATTTAAGAACATAAAACTTAAAACCAATATCACTGTCTCATAATGAATTTTATAACAAAAGGCATTTGAGGCTAATTAGAAACACTACTCATGAACTCAAATAAAGTGAGACCGAGATAATCCGAACAAACCTAATAATTTTACTAAAATTCGTGCTAAAATGACAAAGAAGACCAGATTCTTTTTAAAAAGATGAACGAAATAGAACAGATACAAAACTAAAAGCTAATGAAGTTCAAAAGAAAAACTATAACTTTCCACCAGTAAAAAACTCAATCATATTTTTTACCTCTTCATTCCATTCTCTTTAGTCAAAGTTTCACATATTACAGAAAGATCATAAAAATTGAAAGCAAATAAAAAGACATTCTTCACTTTTTTACCTTAAGCTCAAATACTAAGTGATAAGTTTAAGAACACATACTGAACTTACCCAAAAAACTAAGCAATACGTCAGAAGTGATTAAATATAAACCAAACAACTACAATCAAGTAAGTTAACCATCAAGGGATCGATAAACTTACAAATATCATTACTAATATACATTAACGGTTTTTAGGATAAAAACAGAAGATCAAGATGAATCTGTTGAAGCAAAATCCATTTGGTAAGGACAGAAGTAAGGTTGATTACAAATTTTTAACTCCAAACTCCAAGTGAAAACAAAATTGCAATAGGAACCGGGCGGAGATCGATACTTCGGACATCAACAAACTCCAACAGTTCCTCAATCGGACTCTATTTTTAAACCAAAATCCAAATCGAAAAGAAGAAACGGAATGTATATATTCGTAATATTTTAGGTAATAATCAAACGAAGAAGAACAAACCAACACCCAAACTTTTTTCTATATCTCTATAGAATCTGAAAAAAATGAGATTAGAAGAAGAAAAATCAGAAACTTCCAACTCCAGCTTTTCTCAAAAAAATAAAAAACTTAAATCTCCCCAAAAAATCTCTCCCCCTAAAGAAAAAAATTTCCCTTTTCCCTTACTCCATATTTTTTTTTATATCCTTACCTCTAGATTATTTCTTTTTCTTCAAGAAACCGGATAAGGCCTCTTTGAAAACGAGCACATGATGAATGTGAAGCTCTGATTGAATGAAATCGATCGGATACCTCTCACTCATCCAACGCCCATCCTCCTGAACGTTCCAAATGCATCATATAGCTTGAAAACGGGCGAGTGAGGTAGGGAATCTTCTTGGTGTCAGAAACCGTTACACTATGTGGCAAAAGGAGAGAAGGGGGAGCACCGTTTGGGTTAGAGAAGATTAGGGTTGGGATTTCTTTTTGGTGTTATAAGTGAGCTTATATATTTCGGTAATGGAGCGGGTTTTTTTTAAAGGGGCAAATTTGGTTTTTCTTGGGCTGGGTAAAGAGATGGGTTAGTTTAAGTGAAGAATCAGTATTGAAAGATTTGGGCTTATATTACATGGCACAATTTCGAGTTTTGTTCAAAGTTCCCCCCTTTATTTATTTATTTTTCTCTTTTCTTAATTTTTAACTACTAAATTTAATTAAAAATACTAGACTAAAATTTAATTTATAAAATTATATTATTTATTTAAAACATAAAAATAATTAATTAACTCAAAGATAATGCAAAGAAATTACTAATTTGAGACTAAAAATTTAAAATGTAAAAATAGACAATATTTTTTGTTTTTTTGCCTATTAATGCAATTAACTAACAACTTAAACCTAAAAATGTAAATGTCAACCAAAAAGTGCAATACATGAAATTTGAACATTTTAGGGTATTCATCATGATTTTTGAAATGTTAAATATGCACCAAAATGTAACTAAATGCCAACAATTATCAAATAATTTTTATAAATTCCTAAAATATTAAACACTCAAAAGAAAAATTCATTTGTGACTTTTGCGGCGTGCTCACAATGTCAATTATAAAACCTTGCAGAAATTAATTTATTTAGGAGTATTGCCTAAATTCGAGTGTAATAAATCAAAATGTACAATATGTGTGGAATCTAAGTTGGTAAAATATCCTTATAAATCTGTTGAAAGGAATTCAAATCCTTTAGACTTAATTCATACTGACATTTGCGATATGAAGTCAACATTATCTCGAGGTGAAAAAAAGTATTTTATTACTTTTATTGACGATTGCACTCAATATTGTTATGTTTATTTGCTTAATATTAAAGATGAAGCAATTGAAGCATTTAAGCAATACAAGAATGAAGTAGAGAATCAATTGAATAAAAAGATCAAAATGATTAGAAGTTATAAATGTGGTATGAATCTCCATTTGCAAAAATATGGCCGGAATATGAAATTCTCCATCAAACTACTGCACCTTACACACCTTAATCCAACGGAATTGCGGAAAGGAAAAATCGGACATTAAAGGAAATGATGAATTCTTTATTAATAAGTTCCACATTACCGCAGTGTTTGTGGGGGGAAGCTATCCTTACAGCTAACTGAATACTCAACAGAGTACCCCATAGCAAAACACAATCTTTTCCATATGAAAAATAGAAAGGAATAAAATCTAACTTGAAATATTTCAAAGTGTGGGGGTATCTAGCAAATGTACAAGCTCCTATACCTAGAAGGGTTAAAATCGGATCACAGTAGATTGCATTTTCATTGGATATGCTACAAACAGTAAAGCACGTTGGTTTTTGGTTCATAAATATGATAATTCCGAGATTTTTGTTAATACGGTAATGGAATCAGATAATGTTGAATTCTTTGAAAGTATCTATCCGTATAAAACTAAATGTAAGTCGTTAAGTAAAAGACCTAAACGTCATCGGGAAGAACCAAATAAAAATACTCCAAGCATAGAAATCGAAGGCGTTGTAAATGTCAAAGAACATATACTTCCTTTGGTCCATATTTTGTGATATTCTTGCTTGAAAATGAGCCTCAAACTTTTAAAGCAGCTATGCCGTCTTCTGATTTAGCATTTTGTAAAGAGGCAGTCATAGTGAAATTCAATCAATTTTGGATAACCATACATGGGAATTAGTTGATCTTCCTCCAGGAAGCCATTAGGTTCAAAATGGATCTTTAAACGGAAAATTAAAGTTGATGACACTATTGACTAATATAAGGCAAGACTTGTTGTCAAAGGTTATACATAAAAGGAAGGCCTTGATTATTTTGACACTTACTCGCCAGTAACAAGAAAAACATCTATTAAGATGTTAGTGGCACTAATGGCTGTGTATGGTGTTTAAATCCATCAAATGGATGTTAAAATAACTTTCTTAAATGGAGAATTGGAGGAAGAGATTTACTTGGAACAACCTGAGGGTTTTGTAGTTATTGGTAAAGAAAAGAAAGTGTGCAAACTTGTTAAATCGCTTTATGGACTTAAACAAGCACCCAAACAATGGCATGCAAAATTTGACCAAACAATGTTGGCAAGTGGATTTAAAATCAACGAGTGTGACAAGTGTATTTACATTAAAAGCACTCCAGGTCATGAAGTCATTGTTTGTTTATATGTTGAATACATGTTGATAATGAACAAAAATATGGAAGATATAAATGTCACAAAGCGCATGTTGGCTAGCAAATTCGACATGAAAGACTTAGGAGTTGCTGATGTGATCTTAGAAATAATAATTCACAAAACTCCACAAAGTCTAGACAAGTTCAAGTATTTGGATTTCAAAATTGCCAAGACTCCAATTCACGTAAGTTATGCCCTTCAAAAGAATGAAGGTGAAAGTGACTCACAACTAGACTATGCAAGAGTATTGGGTAGTTTGATGTATATCATAAATTGTACGTGACCAGATATAACATGTGCTATTAGAAAACTGAGTCGGTTTACAAGTAATCCCAATTAAATACATTGGATGGCAATAAAATAAGATTAATGGTATCTGAAACATACCCAAAATTATGCTTAGCATTATAACAAATATCCCTCCTTGATCGACGGATATAATGATGCAAATTGGATCACTGGATCATCTGAAGTTAACTCCACGAGTGGATATGTTTTCACAGTTGGGAGTGGAGCAGTGTCTTGGAAATCATCCAAACAAACGTGCATCACCCGTTCTACAATGGATTCTGAATTCATAGCTTTACTTAAGGCCGATGAAGAAGCTGAATGGCTCTGGAATTTATTGGAAGATATTCCATTTTGGCCCAAACCTTTGTCACCTATTTGTATACATTATGATAGTCAAGCGGCAATAGGTAGGGTATGGAGAGTTATGTATAACGTAAAATCTCGTCATATACGACGGTGACACAATACCGTTAGACAAATACTCCCTAGTGGTGTTATCATAATTGAATACATAAAGTCAAGAGATAATGTGTCGGATCCACTTACAAAAGGGCTATCTAAAGAGGCAGTTGAAAGATCATCAAAGGGAATGGGGTTAAGGCCTAGGACAAGTCATAATAGTGGTAACTCTACCTAGTATACTAGAGATCCCAAGAGCTAGATTCAAAGAGAACAAACAAAGTTATGAATGACGGTTCAACATTTTCAAATAACTCAACCCATTCTCGTGAGGAAGACAATGTTCAAAAATGAGTTACATCATTAAGGCTTCTTGATGAGTCAATAAAGCTTAAAGCTTTTTAATAGTTTGCTAAATTTGGCAGAATATGACCAGATAGTGTGTCTTTAGGATTACACGTTTAGGAGTCACCTATGTGAGTGTGAAGTGTAAGACGCTTCAAGGGGAATGAAAGTAAAGGCCCATTCTCTAAGCACTCATGAAACCAGGCAGTGTTCATGGCTGAAACGAACACAACTATGAGAACCATATATGGTTAAGGATTGATTGTATGATTTATGTTGTCTAGGTACACAGCAAATCTCAACGGTTCAAAGATATCAAATCTACCGATTGACCAAGTATATCCAATATAAGTTTACTACAGAAAATTCAAAGGGAAACCTACTTATCCAGATGCAATTAATTCTTGCATGTGAAACACACACAGGTCCCTGCATTCCTTTAAGTTTACAGACATTCCCCATTCATTTGGGAGATTGTTGGATTTTATTATTAATAACAAAAAAGGTGTGAATGAAAAATGGTGGGAAAAGAAGTGGAGGGAAGTGAAATTTTGAATGAGTTCACTTTACTAATGCACTTTGTCCCTCATTGGTAGAAGGAAAGAAAATCTTTGTGTATATACAGAGAAGCTCATCTTTTATCTCTGAAAAAGTTAAGAAGAAGAAAAGTCTCGCGTCGTCGTCGCTCGGCTCGGCTTCAGATTTGGTCAAAGATCGATTGATTGATTAATTTTTTTGGAAAAAATTCTTTTCAATTAATTAATTAAATTAATTAATGAAAATTCAATCCAGAATAACCCATGACCCGCGACCCGGTCCGATTTGGTCCGTTTTCTTACCTGGATTATTTTAAATTCGATTATTTTCCCAAAATATTTCCAACAACTATGGTTGCTCTGAAATAGTGTCAAACCTATTCCAACAAGGCAACAACTATGGCTGTTCTGAAAGGTTGCATACCTTTTCAGAAACAGTACCAAATTGGCTATAAATATTCCTTCAAATCCCAAAAAATTAACTTACAAAATTTTCTGATAATCTTCTTCTTCTTCTTTTGCACAAAATAATCCAGTGTGTTTTACAGCCTTTGAGTGGTTCGCTATTCATCTGTGTTTTTGGTACCGATATGCTGGTGAGTTAAATCGTTCTATCCTGGGAGAATATATTCTAGAGCCTTGGGTACTTGAGGGGAATAATTTCCATAAGGACACACTGTGTATTCAGTGGGCTCGATTTATTCCTATACTATTTTTAGAATTTATTTTGAAGTTATTATACTATTTTCAGAATTTATTTTGACGTTTTAGTTCTACTAACTTTCTATTTCTATTTTTGTCATAAAGTTTATTATTTTATTAATTTTACATCAATAAAATTTTGATAACATAAAGAATATTCGAAAAGCATATTCTTACTGTCTCGCTCAAAGTTTAAACTATCGTTGACGTCGTGTCGCGACTGACCGCTCTTGGTCGTCGTCCTTTGCCACAATGATCAGCAGATGTTGTGCTATAGTAACCTCGTTACGTTCCTTATTTAATAGTTGTCGTTGTTGACAAATTTGGACCCATATAGTTAGTCCCTCCGCTTGTTGAGGTTGTTTCCTTGCACGTCCTTGATAAGCGGACATCGCCTATTTCTATCAGAGAGTTTGTCTGTTGAATTACATTAGTTTGGCCAAGGCCAAAAGAGTGATGCGTTCCACTGAACCCTTGTTGGTGAATTTATCGAGATATGATGTGACGACCCGACCCGTCATCTCGTGTGTCACTACTTCATTTTCCTTATTTTATGCTTTTTCATGTTTCGTTGTCGGTATGTGGTGTATTAGAGTTAATTTGGACTAGTTTTGATAAGAAATGAGACACTTAGTCTCTTTAAGGAAGGCTTAAGTTGAAAAAGTCAACCGGACATTGACTTATGAATTAGAAGGTTCGGATGTGATTTTCGGTGATTCGGTTAGCTTCAGGGGATGAATTGTGACTTAGGTGTGTGGTCGGAAGTGATTTTGGAGGTTCGATGTAGAATTAGGCTTGAATTGGCGAAGTTAGTATTTTGGAGAAATCCGATTGATAGGTGAGATTTTGATCCGAGGTTTAGAATGGAATTCCTAGAGTTGCAGTAGCTTTGTTAGGTGATTTTGGATATGTGTGCAAAATTTCAGATGATTCGGAGGTGATTTGGTTGGGTTTTTGATCGAATGTGAGTTTCAGAAGTATTTGAGGAAAGTTAGGGTTGAAATTGATGAAAAATGAGGATTTTGGTGTTGTTGGATGTGTTTTTAAGATTAGAACAAGTTTGAATAGGGTATTGGATCATGTTGGTGTTTTTAGTTGAGGTCCCAGGGGCCTCGGGGCGATTTCGGATGGCTAACAGGATGAAATTCAAGTTGAGAGAGTGACATATGTTTGCTGGTATATGGTATGCTTGCTTTTGCGGAAATGGACTGCAGAAGCAGTTCCGCAGAAGTAAGGCATTAATCCATAAGCGGTTTAAGGCTGAGTTGGGAAGTTCCGCAGAAGCGAAAGTCTTTTCGCCTAAGCGAGTCCGCAGAAGCGGACACGAAGTCGCAGAAGCGGTTTTGGCATGGAGGTGATATTTCGCAGAAGCGAGAAATTGTGTCGCAGAAGCGACCCTGGTGATTTAATGAAATTTCTGCATAAGCGGACAAAAAACCGCAGAAGCGGTCACGCGGAAGCGGGCGTGGGGACCGCAGAAGCGGAAACCACTAAAGCCAGAAGGGTTTAATACTCATTTTGTTCCGCGAGGCTTATGTTATTTCCACTATTTTTAAGCGAGCTTGAGAGCCATTGGACGGATTTGAAGGGGGATTTCGACTAGGCGTGATTGGAGGTAAGCCCATTGGCCTAAATACATGAAATTATGATAGATTTAACATGAAAATGGGTTGAAATTCATCAAAAGGGGGTAAAGTTAGGGCTTGAAAATTTGTAATTAAAAAACGGAATTTGATGGGTCAAATGGACTCCGATTTTGGTAAATTTGATATGTATGGACTCGTGGCGAGATCAGGAATCCGATGATGTGAATTTTGTAATTTTTTAAGAAGTGGGCTCGGGGCTCGGGTTTGCTAGTTTTGAGGTTCTTGATATTTTTCAATTGTTTTCGATTGGGTATTGTTCCCTTAGCATATTGTGATGTATTCACTATGATTTGGTTAGATACGACGCGCGTGGAGGCCGGTTTGAGGGGCAAATGCATTGCGGGCTAGAGATTTCACCTGTTCGAGGTGAGTAATACTTGTAAATGATATCCTGAGGGTTTGAAACCCTGGATTTGCACATCATAGTGCTGTATTGAGATGACTTGCACGCCAGATAGCGAGCGTGGGGCAGAGCACCGTTGGGGATTGTGACTTGGTCCATCCCGATTGATGAAATTACTACGTATTTGACTAAAACTACTTGTTAGCATCATGATTTGGGCTGATTGCCATGTTTTGCGCTTCGTGCCGATTATTTGAATCCTTTAGGGACTGATATCATTGATTTTGCATTACTTTGCATATTATTTGATCTCGACCCAGAGTTTTAATAATGTTTTGCAAATTCAGCCATTTTTTCATGATTTGAAAACTCAAATGATATTTTACTGACTTTTATGCTGAGAACTGCTATTTTATTATTGCCCAAGGGGCTTATGTGCATTTCTGGACTGAGCATGGATCGGGCAGCGCGCCGTATCAGTGTTATAGTGAATTTTGGATATATGGATGGCTCGGGCTGCACGCCGCAGCGGTGTGATACTGATATTGTGCTTGGGTTGTAGGAGCCCCTACGGAGTCTGAACCCTCACAGTGAGCGCGAGTACCCAAATGGATCGGGCTGCACGCTGCAACGGTCATATGCAATTCATTTCATTCATGCATTGGTTCCTATTTGTAATACGTGCCATGACATTCAGCACTCTCATTTCATTGACATCCATGCTACTTTTTGCATTGTTTACCAGACACCCTGGTATGAATTATTAGCGGAGTGCTGTGCCCGAGGTGTTGACTTATGTGCTGACTTGCACTATCTGATTACGCATTCACTTGCTTAACTGTTGGAAACGATATTTTCAAAAGAGGTTTTAACTGAGCCCATATATTTTCTAAAGGATTTTCACAGTTTACTGTTTTCTCAAAGGGTTGCACTGTTCTATACAACATGATGGAGTGCCTTACGTGATTTCTTGCTGCTCAGCTATTATTTACTTTTATTACTCACTGAGTTGGAGTACTCACTTTACTCCCTGCACCTCACATGCAATTGCAGGTATTGTTCACCCGGTAGCAGGTTATTAGCTGATTGAAAGTATTACTATGGTAGCTGAGCAAGGTGACCGCCAAGCGTTCGCGGCACCGAGTTTCTTCCTCTTGATTTCCAGATTTTATTCTATGCATTAGAGACTTTTTAGTTGTATTAAAAATCCTTCTAGATGCTCGTGACTTGTGACACCCCGATCGGGTTGTGTCAGGTTGTAACTAACGGTATTTAATGTCATTAAGTTGTATTTTCTATTCATTTATGTTTAATAATTGTTAAGGAGAAGATTTGGGTTAGTTGGCTGGCCTTGTCTCACGAGAGGCGCCATTACGACCGGGTTTGGAAATTAGGTCGTGACAAGTTGGTATCAGAGCCTAGGTTACTAGGTCTCACGAGTCATGAGCAGGTTTAGTAGAGTCTCGCGGATCGGTACAGAGACGTGTGTATTTATCCTCGAGAGGCTGCAGAACCTTCCGGAAAATCTCCCATTCTTGGAATTCTTGTCGTGCGTACTTGATTCAGCTTGAGATATAACTCATGAAATTCCTTCCACACGTTGGTATGCGCACATGAGCGCTTAGTAGTGTGTGTGCCTTGATGGCTTGTGATTCCCCGATCGAGGGGCGAGATGTGATCTTTGTGAGTATGTTGGGCCAGTCTAGAGGACTTGAGGCCGGATCTTTGCCTATGGCTTGAGCATCGAGGTCCTGATTGGGTGAGCAAGTGTTTTGAATTTGTATGTTCAGTATTGTCCCTATTAGCCGGAATGACGGTTGGATATCCATGTGATGAGTATGTTAGTACTGCGAGATGTATATATATGACTTGGTAGTGACGAAGAAGTTCGCTGGATAGTAGATGAACTGTTAAGTTTTCGATTCCGATTGTGATTGATGTGTAGCCCAAATTATGGCCGCATGAAGAATATTTTCATTTCTCCTAGTTGGGAAGTGAAGTACATTACATGTGGCGGTATGAGTTCAGACCCAGGAAGACTAAATGACTATGTTATGTGTATGACGGTGGAAGGTGTGCTGAAATACTAAACTGAGGCGAAGCAGGTGGGTTATCTCCTGCGGAGTGTTCTTGAGTGGTATGATCCTTATGTGTATGTTAGAAGACCTCATGCGTAATTGAAGGGTATGTGTTGAAATCTGAGAATTTGGGTCGCTTATGATAGTGGACTCAACTGAGGTAGAGATGAATGTTAGATGTGTAGAGGATTACGGTACTAGATGATCTGTGTTTTTACAAAACTTGTACATGATTTGAGTTTATTATCACTATGATATCGTGGCATTATTAGAGTAAAAATATTATGGGCTATTGAGTGTATCCTGATATATGGCTTCGAGCCAAGTTGGGGAGGTTGCTGTTGATTAGCTGATTGCACAGTTATGAGCTATGTTGGTTCCGTTTCGAGGTATGCTGGCGGATCAGTTTTGGTTACAGAAATTGAGCCGAGGATGGCACGTATGAAGGAAAATTTTGATAAAGGTTATATGATGCTTCATGGATGTGTGCAAATAATAGGATGTCTTGAGCTGTTGTTGGTAAAGAGTGCTCAGTGTATAGAGAAGGAAGATGCTTGTTTGTATTGAGATGAGGTCGTATCCTGCGGTGTCAGAGTGCCAATGAGGAACAAGTGGGTTTTCTAGCTGAGCAGGCTAAATTCAAGTTGAATAGAGTGAATGACTCTCGAGAATGGTTTTAATGTGTTCAAGATTCTACATGTAACAATCAGGTGTCTTAAGGTTGTGTATGTGGCTAGGGACTGTGTTTTCAATGGAAAAGGTCAAGACTTATGGTATTTTTGTGTTGATTATGGGATCCTAGGTATCGGTATCTGGAAAGTAATGACAACGAATTCATATTCACAGGAAGTTCTTCAAGCACAGCATGCTGGAATGTGGTATTTCTGGGAACATTTGAGAGGGTATTCAGTGGCCTATGGGTCTTAGACAGTGTGGTCTTATGTTCGAGTCTCATGTGTTAAACCTGGGTTGAGGCATTTTGGTGCTGCAGCAAGAGGGAATATCAAGTTGATGATTAATTAGAAAGGAAATTAGATAGATGGAATAGCTTGATAGTAGACCGAATCGGTATGGTAATGATATGATTAATTCCTTGTATGTGTTCGAGGTAATGAGCCCTTACAGGTATTGTGCGGCAAAGCTTTTGATTCTGACAGCTTGCTTAGCTTGGTTTGGATAGAAGGATTCAGTCCTGACGGTTTAGCTTGTAAAAATGGAATTGGCAGAGGTGTTCTTGCTGGGTTTTACCGTGGTTTGGAGATGAAGATATCTTCTATGGGTATGCGAAGCATGGAATGTGTAATTCTTCTTCTTCTAGATGGGATTGACGGAAGGTCTGAGTTGCAGTTCAGTTCTGAAAAGAAGTTCATCAAATTCTTAGGCAACGGGTAGCCTCAGGTAATCAAAGAAATGGTACTGCTAAGCGAAAGTGAATTGACGAGAGTAAATGTCTCAGAAAAAGGGTGATGTGATTTGACTGAGGATACTGCATTAGTATTGCGGTGCTTTCTTGTTAGATCGACCGCTGATGTCTGAGTTGTTTGATGGCACAGGGGAATTTTAAGAATATCCTTCCTGGAATGATTGGGTACTTGAGATGTAATATGTATTCATACGGCGGAATTTGGGATCAGGTACAGTGATTCGTGTGCTATATGGAGTTAGAGACTGGGAGTTCTCATGTTCAGGCTATGTAGTGGTTGTGGATCGTGTGTATTGGTACCGTTAGTAGCTATTCGAATTTGGAAGCCCGAGTGGACCTTTCTTTGCTTGGTATATTAGATTCTGGATATGATATTGGGGTGTAGACTGGTTGTCTCAGTGTTGGGTTATTCTAGACTATTGTGCTATGGGCTATGTTGGAAAACGCCACAGGTTGCGTGGCGAGGTGCATTGAATTATGTTCTAGCAGAGTGGTTTGTATTCCAAAGACCAACGGACGGCTGGGAAAGATTGCTTTCATTAATGGGGCCTTTGTGGCGGATGTCAGTGTAGAGGTTTCTACCATTGATTCAGTTCCGGTATTGAGGGACTTTTCAGGTGTGTTTCTTGTGGCCGGCATGTCGCCGGGCCAGACTGTGGATTTCAATATTTATTTGGTACCGGGCACCGTACCGTACGGCTCCAGCAGGAGTTAAAGTAGTGGAAGGAGTAGCTTCAGGCTTCTTAGTAATAAGTTCGTTGGTAAGATGATTGGATACGTGTTTGGCTTGAGTTGTCTTGGTAAGCCCTGAGTTGTATTGTTGAGGGATATGTTGATTCGATTGTTCTTGAACATGTTAGTGATCTGGGGAGATCTATGAGTTGCTTTTTCTGTGCTGTGAGACGTTATGATTAGTTGGATGTGGGCATATGTGGTGCGGTTCTATTGAGTATTCATAGAGAAAGTTGAGCGGGAAGAGTAATTGAGTGTTGCTCGGTAAATGGAGTATTGGTTATGATCTATCAGGTTGCGTATTGTATGTTATTTGTTTCGCCGTGGGTGTAAAGAATTTCTTTGGTTTTAGGCATAAAAAATTGTGCATGGATGTTGATTTTGAGCATAGCGACTTGAGGTGCTTCATGGGTAATAATGTTTGGATAGGATCGCGCATTGTAGCGAGGCTATATGGAGTTATGACCTTTAGGGGTAGCCTCAGGTGTTCTATTTCTATGATGTGAGATGGGGTCTCAGCCTTGTGTTGTGATGGTACTGATGAGCTTGAGGTACAGCTCTTCCGTTTGAGTCATTTGTCATGATTTGAGTATGTTCAGACCGTTTCTTATTGGTGCATGTATTATGCAAGTTGTGGCTTAGGCCTGTATTGAGGTGTCATACCACCAGAGTGGTGTGTTGGATTCGAGGTGGTCATTGGAGTCATTAATAAATACGAACAAATTTGATTCCAGTTGGTTAGAAGGATAATATCGAGGTTTGGCCCGGAAATCTGTTGTGGAATTAGTCAAAAGGGAAGTGGCTTCATGTATGGGTAATCTGAGGAATGGTTATGATTTATCACGTGTTTTATTTATCATTAGTAGTATATGAAAGTGTTGGAATAAGACTTTAGCTAATAAGAGGTTTTCTATCAGTATTTGGTTATTGTGGGCAACTGCCGTGAATAGATTCTATCGTTTCGAGTGTTTGGATTATGTGGTATATCATATGTTCCACCTGAGGTTACAGGTATGGTTTATTACAGCTAGTTTAGGTTTATTCTGAGTATTGATGTGAGGTTCTAATTTTGAGTATGACTTCGAAAAGTGCAATGTGGTCCCACGGTTTATGGCTTAGATGGACTGTGAAATTTTAGCTATATTGTGTTATCGGACCTATGCGATATAGGGTGATGAGGAATCACCCTGGGTTTATATTTGGTAAGGTCATTCAGCTACTGGGTTGCTTCTAGTACAACTCTGGGTACGCTCGAGGACGAGCGTTTGGTTTAAGTTGGGGAGAATGTGACGACCTGACCCATCGTCTCATGTGTCACTACTTCGTTTCCCTTATTTTATGCTTCTTCATGTTTCGTTATCGGTATGTGGTGTGTTAGAGTTGATTTGGACTGGTTCTGATAAGAAATGAGACACTTATTCTCTTTAAGGAAGGCTTAAGTTGGAAAAGTCAAGCAGACGTTGACTTATGAGTTAGAAGGTTTGGATGTGATTTCCAGTGATTCGGTTAGTTTCGGGGGATGATTTGTGACTTAGGAACATAGTCCGAAGTGATTTTGGAGGTCCGGTGTAGAATTAGGCTTGAATTGGCAAAGTTAGTATTTTGGCGAAATCCGGTTGATAGGTGAGATTTTGATCCGAGGGCCGGAATGGAATTCCGAGAGTTGCAGTAGCTTCGTTAGGTGATTTTGCATATGTGTGCAAAATTTCAGATGATTCAGAGGTGATTTAGTTGGGTTTTTGATCGAATGTGAGTTTCGGAAGTATTTGAGGAAACTTAGGCTTGAAATTGATGAAAAATGAGGATTTTGGTGTTGTTGGATGTGTTTTTAAGATTGGAACAAGTTTGAATAGGGTATTGGATCATGTTGGTATTTTTGGTTGAGGTCCCGGGGTCCTCGGGGTGATTTCGGATGGCTAACGGGATGAAATTCAAGTTGAGAGAGTGGCAGATGTTTGCTGGTATCTGGTATGCTCGCTTCTGCGGAAATGGACCGCAGAAGCAGTTTCGCAGAAGCGAGGGATTGGTCGCATAAGTGGTTTAAGGCTGAGTTGGGAAGTTCCGCAAAAGCGGAAGTCTTTTCGCCTAAGCGAGTCCGCAGAAGCGGACACGTAGTCGCAGAAGCGGTTTGGGCATGGAGGTGATATTTCGCATAAACAGCCCTGGTGATTTAATGAAATTTCCGCGTAAGCGGACAAAAAATCGCAGAAGCGGTCACGCGGAAGAGGGCGTGGGGACCGCAGAAGTGGAAACCACTAAAGCCAAGAGGGTTTTATACTCATTTTGTTTCGCGAGGGTTATGTTATTTCCACCATTTTTAAGCAAGCTTGAGAGCTATTGGACGGATTTGAAGGGGGATTTCGATTAGGCGTGATTGGAGGTAAGTCCCTTGGGCTAAATACATGAAATTATGATAGATTTAACATGAAAATGGGTTGAAATACATCAAAAGGTGATAAAGCTAGGGCTTGAAAAGTTGTAATTTAAAAACGGAATTTGATGGGTCAAATAGACTTCGATTTTGGTAAATTTTATACGTATGGACTCGTGGCGAGACGAGGAATCCGATGATGTGAATTTTGTAATTTTTTGAGAAGTGGGCTCGGGGCTCGGGTTTGCTAGTTTTGAGGTTCTTGATATTTTTCAATTGTTTTCGGTTGGGTATTGTTCCCTTAGCATATTGTGATGTATTCACTATGATTTGGTTAGATACGACGCGCGTGGAGGCCGGTTTGAGGGGCAAACACATTGCGGGCTAGAGATTTCACCTGTTCGAGGTGAGTAATACTTGTAAATGATATCCTGAGGGTTTGAAACCCCGGATTTGCACATCATAGTGCTGTATTGAGGTGACTTGCATGCCGAATAGCGAGCGTAGGGTAGAGCACCGTTGGGGATTGTGACTTGGTCCGTCCCGATTGATGAAATTATACGTATTTGACTGAAACTACTTGTTATCATCATGATTTGGGCTGATTGCCATGTTTTGGGTTTCGTGCCGATTATTTGAATCCTTCAGGGATTGATATCACTGATTTTGCATTATTTTTCATGCTATTTGATCTCGATCCAGGGTTTTAATACTGTTTTGCAAATTCAGCCATTTTCTCATGATATGAAAACTTGAATGATATTTTACCGACGTTTTAAGCTGAGAGCTGCTATTTTATTATTGCCCAAGGGGCTTATGTGCATTTCTGGACTGAGAATGGATCGGGCTGCGCGCCGTAGCAGTGTTATAATGAATTCTGGATATATGGATGGCTCGGGCTACACGCTGCAGCGGTGTGATATTGATATTGCGCTTGGGCTATAGGAGCCACTCCGGAGTCTGAAGCCCCACAGTGAGCGCGGGTACTCAAGTGGATTGGGTTGCACGCCGCAGCGGTCATATGCATTGTATTGCATTTATGCATTGGCTCCTGTATGTAATACGTGTCATCACATTCAGCACTCTCATTTCATTGACATCCATGCTACTTTTTGCATTGTTTACCAGACGCCTTGGTATGAATTATTAGCGGAATGCTGTGCCCGAGGGGTTGACTTATGTGCTGAATTGCACTGTCTGATTACGCATTTATTTGCTTAACTGTTGGAAAGGATATTTTCAAAAGAGGTTTTAACTGAGCCCATATATTTTCTAAAGGATTTTCACTGTTTTACTGTTTTCTCAAAGGGTTGCAATGTTCTATACAGCATGATGGAGTGCCTTACGTGATTTCCTTCTGCTCAGCTATTATTTATTTTTATTACTCACTGAGTTGGAGTACTCACTTTACTCCCTGTATCTCGCGTGCAGTTGCAGGTATTGTTCACCTAGTAGCGGGTTATTAGCTGATTGAAGGTATTACTATGGTAGCTGAGCAAGGTGACCGCCAGCGTTCGCGGCACCAAGTTTCTTCCTCTTGATTTCCAGATTTTATTCTATGCATTATAGACTTTGTAGTTGTATTAAAAATTCTTCTAGATGCTCGTGACTTGTGACACTCCGGTCGGGTTGTGTCAGGTTGTAACTAACGGTTTTTAATGCCATTAAATTGTATTTTCTATTCATTTATGTTTAATAATTGTTAAGGAGATGATTTGGGTTAGTTGGCTGGCCTTGTCTTCACGAGAGGCACCATCACGATCGGGTTTGGAAATTGGGTCGTGACATATGATGTCACTCCCACGTGCGTCATCATTACGCACCTTCCTGAGACAACTACTGATTGCTTATCGCTTTGGTTTTAGTGCCATTGGCAGCCTTCTGCTTTGATTCTTGCACCCCCAACCTTTAAATAGGTGAAGATTTTGGGTTTTCAAGAACTATTAGCCATTTCCTCTCTTGTGTATGCATTGTCTCCTTTGCTCATCGCTTTTTGGGTCTTTAGCTTAGTTTTTGTGGTTTTTATTCTCATCTTTTCCATTCAAGCACCATCCCTCGTTTTATGTTTCACCAATGTACCTTCTATTATCAAGATGCCCATAACGCACCGAACACACGAAGAAATTTCTAACGCCACTCCATTATGCATAGCAACTCCTTCAGATGGCGAGGATATGGCAATTGAGGAAGGAGACAGTTTTCTTACTGTAGAGGAGATACTCCCAAGAAACCTTATGTACTGGAATAATTTTCACAAAGAACCTGCCTCTTCTGACGTTCCAATGCTCTCTGAAATTGTGCAGGCTCACATAAATAACCTCCGATTTACATACAACATTCTTCCCCATGTTGAGATAGTTTTGGCTGGAAGGGACCTCGTGGATGTTATAGACCGGGATATTGTGATTTTTACGTATATTCCTTTTGTGACCGGTCACACCCTCCCTATTCTTTCACTGGCTGAGGAATTCTATCGATTTTATAAGGTCTGCCCGACGCAGATATCTCGGTGTACGTATAAAATATTTCTAGTACTGATGAAGTGTGCAAAGCTTGTAGGGTGTGAAGTTGGATTTCATCACCTTTTACATTTAATTTCCCTGAGTTTTCATAGGGGCACAATGATACACCTGCGGCATCATGGGACCAGAGGGTTGGTGGTCAGAACGGACGATCGAGCAAGCCGCAAAGTTTGGCACAAATACTTCTTCATTTGAACCAAGCACTTAGTGTCGGACCCTACTAGATTCCAGAACAGTGGAATCATAATCGTAGGTGTTGGTACTCGTGGTTTACTTTCATTCTTTCTTATTTGTACTTATTTGTAACTTTCTTGTGTAGCTGTGAGACGTGCACCTCTTCCCATTGTCGGTATCGAGGACTGGGTAGCTCACGTACTACCTTATGTGGCGGGGACTCGAGATTAGCCCGTTTTCCTCAGATGCTTTGGGCCAAAAGTCCCATATGGTAAATATTCCTTTTGCTTTGACCATTGGCTGTTTGCTATCATTTATTGATACGAGCACTTCGTGATGATAGGTCGTAGGGCTTCCAGGAAGAAGACCCTAGTCCCGGCATTTCGCTAGGCCATCATATCTGCAGGGATGCAATTTGCCTTGGCTATGTCCGTTTGAGGAGACCCTGCTCAATCTGTGCTGACTAGAGACTCTTCTTGTGACGTCATTGTATGGGATGAGATCTCTTCTCGACCCATCTATCTCCTCATGGATGAGCCCTCCGATGGGGATAAATCACCATCGAGGAAAATAAGGAGGGTAGAGCTTGGGCTAGATGTCGCCACCGATACTGGAAATGATAGAATTGATGCTTTGGGGGCGGCGTCTTTGCCTGGGTTAGGCACATGTGCCATTTTTATGGCAGACACCATTTTGGCAGGGAGGTCCCCCTGGGCTGAAGATTGAGCGCTATCGTAGGGATAGTCGGAGGATGACCGTTTTTGGCAAAATGGCCTCCAAATATAAGGAGTACCGTACCAAACATCGTGCATTGTCCGTTCTTTTTACTTTGGACATCGATTTTCAACTGTTCTATAAATGGATCAAGTAGAAGGAGAAATAGTTGGTGCAAAAGGCCGAAGAGCTTAAAGAGTGGGATGAAGGCCTGATGTTGCGAACTAGAGGTGGCTCTTAAGGCCTAGGAAGATTAACTTGAGATGGGTAAAGGGGTGATGGCTGAGAACGCCTACCTTCAAGTGCAGATGGACACATTAACTACTGATCTTGATAGGAGGGCAGTGGAGGCTATCGACCTTAGAGGTGAGCTGAGCGCTAAGGCTGTTGGATTGGCTCATGCTGAAAGGGATTGGGCGGCTGCCATCTTTGAGGTAGCGGCTTTGGAAGATGGCTTTCATATTTGTAGATCAGAACGGGACAAGGAGGTGGAGACGTCTAATCTTAAGGTAGTGAGATTTGAGGGACGTATCCGAGATCTGCAGGCGGAGTTGTCTGTGTTAAACAAACAAGTTACCGCTTTGAAGGCAGAGGATGTGCGACGACAGTCGCAATCCTCTATATCTCATGCTTTGGCTGACCATATTGTGCCACGAGATTTATATAAGATGTGGGCTCATGCCGAAACTCAACTTGAGATGTATAAATCTCTTCATGCTGACAGGAAGGTGACTGAGGCAGAACTTTGGGATGCACGTGTTAAAGTACGTGCATCTCGTGACGCATGCAGTTACGACCCCAGCACGCCTAGCGGAGACAATATTTAATTATTATGACGATATGGATAAGCTTGCCTCCGATTCTTTGTACAATGAGGTGTATGCCATGGGGGATGATGTGGCATAGAACATGGTTGTATTTATTTTTGTTTTGCTATTTTTGTGAGGGCGTCCTTGAGCCCTTTATAAAAAACTCTTGTAATATATCACCTATAATGGAATAGTTACTTTTTGCTGTGTACCTTTAAACTATTTTTTGTTGTTTTTTTGTTGCAGGGTGGGGGCCCGTGGCTACCCAACCTTGCATGAAATTTTGTCATAATATAAGCGATGTCGGATGTCAATTAATCCATGTGACGTTGACTATTTAAATGATTTGAGCGAGGTCAAGCTCTTTATTTGGCGATGCCTTTGCCGTATAGGTGCTATTTCGAGTTAATGTCAAAATGTTAACCCGTTGCGTTTTGGGCAAGGTCGAGCTCTTTATTTGGCGATGGCCTTTGCTTTAGGGGTGTTATTTTGAGTTAAAGATGAAACGTTAATCCGTTGCATTTCGAGTAAGGTCAAGCTCTTTATTTGGTGATAGCCTTTGCCATAGGGATGTTATTTCGAATTAATGCCGAAATTTTAACCCTTTGCATTTCGAACAAGGTCGAACTATTGTATTTGGTGATGGCCTTTTCTGTAGGGGTGTTATTTTGAGTAAATGTCAAAATGTTAACCCGTTGCGTTTTGAACGAGGTCGAACTTTGTATTTGGCGTTGGACTTTGCCGTAGGGGTGTTTTTTTTGAGTAAATGTCGAATGTTAACCTGTTGCATTTCAAGCAATGTCGAACTCTTAATTGCGAAAGAAGATCGATGGAGAGTAAAATATTGTTTTATTTCATTTACTGGAGTATTGTACATGTCGATTTCATTCATACATTGGAGATACATGTCAGTTTCGTACATACATTGGAGAAATTTCTTTGTATCTAGTCTGTTCATTGCTCAGCCTGGAGATGTCATCAGTAGGCGGGGCAATGAATTATACTTTGAACTTCGAGACATCACCCTTTTCACCTCGTTAAAAACTCCCCGAGAATACCCAATTGAGATAAAACCCGGGTGAGGGAAAAAAAGTACGACTTAGGTGGTGTCATTTTTCAGAAATGGAAGTATTTGAGGTAGGCAACATTCCAGTTGTTTTGTAGTAGTTTTCCTTCCATTGTTTCTAGTTGGAATGCCCATTTTTTTGCTACTGCTGTGAATTTATATGGCCTGTCCTAGTTGGTTCCCTGTTTTCCTTCATTTGGGTCTTTGGTTGCTTATGTTTTGGCCTTGAGGATGTAGTCCCCGACTCTGAGTGGTTTTATTTTGGCCTTCTTGTTGTAGTACCTTTCCGCTTATTGTTTTTGCGCTACCATCTTTACATGAGCCATATCCCTCCGTTCTTCCACTTCGTCCAGGTCTTGTATTTTGTTCTCGTCGTTGTTTGGTTCACTCTCATTAGAGTATCTCAGGCTAGGTTCACTGAACTCAAAGGGTATAACGATATTAGTCCCGTAGACTAATGAATATGGCATTTCACCTATGCTGGTTTTTGATGTGGTGCGGTAGGCCCATAATACTTATGGTAGCAGTTCCGACCATAGCCCTTTGGCGTCCTTGAGCCTTTTCTTTAGTTTATTTAATATTGTTTTGTTGGTGGATTCTTGTTGACCATTGCCAGTTGGATGGTATGGCGTGGAGAGTATTTACTTGATGCACCATTTTTTGAAGAACTCGGTTGTCTTTTTTTGATGAAGTGAGGTCCATTGTCACAGCTGATTTCTTTGGGGATGTCGAAGCAGCATATGATGTTTTTCCCTATGAATGTGATGACTTCCTGTTCGTGTATTTGGGCAAACGCACCTGTTTCTACCTATTTGTAAAAGTAGTTAGTTAAAAGCAAAAGGAAGCGTATCTTACCTCGCCCTGCTAGGAGGGGTCCAACGATGTCCATTCCCCATTTTATGAACGGCTATTGTGAAGTGACGGAGTTTAGGAATTCACCCGCTTAGTGTATCATAGGTGCGTACTTTTGGCATTACTCACATTTCTTGACGTAATCCACGACTTACTTTTTTATAGTGGGCCAGTAGTATCCTGCATAAATGAGGCATATGACGAGGCCGCAGTTGCCTGTATAGGCACTGTAGTGAACGTCGTGTACTTCTTCGAGCACACGCCTTGTTTGATTTGGTTCTAGGCATTTTTCCAAAGGATTACGAAATGTCCTTTTGTGAAGGTCGCGATTTATGAAGCTGTACTTGGCTGCCTGTATTCGAAGCTTTTTGTCTCTTTTTTTGTCTTGCGCGAGTGTTCCCTCCTGCACATATGTTATGATGCAGTTCGGCCAGTCCCAAATTAAATTTGTAGAATAAGCCTCGACTTGGTCTATTTATGAGTGGAGGAGGGTGACCATGTTTTCCTTGGTGAAATTTTTGGTTGCTGCGGCCAGTTTGGTGAGACCATATGCTTTGATGTTTTGGGCCCGGGGTATCTGGTCGAATCGGCTTTTGTTGAATACTGGTAGTAGCTTATGTATTTCTTCCTGGTATTTCTATAGCCTTTGATCCTTGATTGGAAAGTCCTGGTAACTTGGTTAACAATGAATTGTGAGTCGCATCAGAGGATGACTCGTCATACACCATATTTGAGTGCCAGTTTTAGTGCTATAATTACAGACTCATAATTAGCCTAATTATTGGTCATTTCGAGACGTCGTATGGAATGGAAAATCACTTCGCCTGTTGGGACTTGAAGTACGAGTCCCTGTCCAGATCCTGTTCGATCGTCAAGGGGAGGTGCGAAGCGCTTCTTGTTCGACCTTGGAAAATATTTTTGCACTAAAGTCGGCGACGAAATCGGCAAGTACTTGCGACTTTATCGCAGTTCGCGACTGATATGCTATTTTGTGCTCTCTCAGTTCTATGGCCCAATTGGCCAATCTACCCGACAATTCGAGTTTGTGCTGTCACACCCTTTTTTTTTACACCTCACTAACCCTATTAAAAATAAAAAGATTTTGTTAAGTTCAAAGGGTTTTCAATTTTGAAAGTGACAAAAAGATGTGTTCAAAAGAATTTTTCAGAGTGGCCACCTGAAATTGGTTTCGCTGTGTCAGGTCATCGTTTTTAAAAAAAAAAATAGTTTTCCTTTTAAGACACTATGGACTCCAAAAATAAGTCTACACCAGAGATTCAGGTAAGGGGGTTTATTTGACTCGGGGAGAAGGTGTTAGGCACTCCCCAAGTTCCTTAGCTAGTACGGTTGCATACTTGATCTAGATGGATTTTAGAATATTCAAATTGAGGTAAAATCATAGAAAAGGAAAATAAACACAAAAGAGTCTCGAAGTCGTCCCCACCTAAATGAAAGAAAATTAAAAGAATGAAGATTAAAGTTCTAACTCATCCTACGATATTTCTGCTACGATGTACAAATACTTCAAGGCACTCATCGAATAAATTTAACTAAGGGAACGAACTCTCGCCTCAAAACTAACAAAAGTCCTAACGTTTTCCTACTCGGGTGTGGTCGACCTAGACATGTTTCCAACGCAAATGAAAAAATATGAGAGATAAAAATATTTAAAGTCTAAGTTTCTTTTTTGATATTATATCCAATCCCTAAGGCCATCCAAACAATCCAATGCAAACTTGCAAAAACAATTCACAGACTTATTTGGTATTAAATCAAACTGACTGATTAAGCTCGAACCATATTTATTACCATGGATTCAATGAACTAGATGACTATTCACGAAAAACAAAATTTCGGGTTGGAAAACATAAACTAATAAATCGCTTTTAAACAGATTTTAGATCAATAATGAGGCAAACAAGATAATCATATTGCATTCATAACTCAAACACACAAGGAAGATCACAGAAAATTAATTAAGAACAAAGGTTTAGAAACAAGCCTCATATAGAGTGAAAATATCCGACTTTAAAAGTGCAGCAACAAAAATCGAAAGACAATGATGGACTTCGACCGGAATCGTGGGCCCGAATTGGAACTATGAACCAACAGAAATATCCAAATGGACTCAAACTCAGACGATCCTCATTCTCTAATTTTGAAATGAAAAATCAAAAATTTCAAAGAAGCAAACATAATGTTTTTCTTTTTTTCTTTTTTTGTTTTGTTTTTATATATATATTTTTTGGTGAGGTGTGTGGCTGCTGGGGTATGAGGGTGTTGGTTTCTGCTACTGGGACCTGGCCAATTTTTATGAAGGGATGTGGGGCTGGAGGCGACGGGTCTCTAGCGGCTGCTATTGTTCGGCTCTGCTAGGATGGAGGAGATGGAGATGAGGTCTGGCGGTGTTTGTAGGCTGATAATGGCACTCCAAAGAGTGTGGTTGAACAGTGGCTGCAGAGAGTGAAGAGGGTGGAATTGGGTGGTTTTTTGATGTGACGATGGCTGGGGGGTTAGTTTGTGGTATTTAGGTTAGAATAAGTGAGAAGGAGCAGTGGAAGGGTTGGAATCGCAGTTCCGGCGAAGGCGACAGTGAGGAGATGGGGTGACGACGACTTTTTTTATCTAGGGTTTTAGGTCTTGTCTCCTTATGTATATTAAGGTTAAGAGAGGAAGATCTTTCTAGGATTTGTTTAAGAAGAATAAGGGTCTTTAAGGGTTAGGGAAGGGTTACTTGGGCCAAGAAGATTGGGCTTGGTGAATTGGGTTATAAATTTAGCTTTTAATTCCATAATTCTTGCAATTTGGCTAAAAATATTAATTTCTTTTTCAAATAATACCATAAAAATGTAAAATTAATCTTAGTTAACTAAAACAACTATATTACAACATGAAACTATTTTTGATATATTCAAGGATTATACTAAAAATAAAAATGGGCTAAAAATAATATTTTTTTAAAAAGACCTAATACCTTAATTAAATAGAGAAAAATAAAAATATTTTTGTATTTTTCAATTTTGTGATAAAAATAGAGTAAAAGAGTCAAAACTAGTTAAAATAACGATATTGGACCTAAACTAAATATTTAAATGCTAAAAAGGGTAAAATCTCGGGAAGGGTAAAAAAATTAAATGTCTACAGCTGCCCCTCTTTGACTGAAAACACGAAGAGTATTCAGACAAAGACTAACGAGACATGTTTTGTGACCCGACCCTTATTTAGAGAGACTAAAAACTAAAAGAAAGGAGAATGTGACCGAGACTGGTATCTGAGTTGCCTACATATCCTTGTCTATAAAGCAATCAGGCCACGTCTAGTTCAGAAGTGAGAACAGTGATGAAGTATACCAAGGTGGAGAGCCGATTGAATTGTCGTTCCGTCGATGTTCCGGTCCGTGGTCCTGTTATTACATAAAAAAAAAGAAGACTAACTAAGCCTGTCAGCTATGAGTTACAAAATTCCTATCCATAAGTCTTCTGAAGCTTGATCTTGAGTCTTGAATGGTTCTTCATGCAGACTTTAGATTTGAACCTTGACGCTCGCTAGCTGCAGGTGCTAGTTCATTCTTCTTCAACTTTTTCGGATTAAGACTGGACTTGTAGCCCTTGTGACTTCTACCACATCTTGAGCAATTCACATTTTTTCCTGCTTCAGCATTTTGGATTCACTTTTTTTTTGGATGGAGACGATTTTTGTTGGTCACCTCGGACTGCTGACTTGCATTCTTGCCGCGAGCTTTTGCTAGTTCTAACTTGAATTGAATTATGAAATGACTTCCCTCGTTCTCGAGGTGGGTGCTTGCTACTGACTTGAAACTTGAAATGGATTCTGAAACGAATTCCCTCATTCTCCATGTGGGTTCCTGCAATCAAAACAACAAAACCAATAAAATTTTCTACCCTAGTTTGCACTTAAAGGATTTGTGAGTTGTTAGAAAAATTGTAAATCACCTATGCTATTGATGCAATGATGAGTAAACTAAAGACTCGACTAGGATGTGCATCTCCTGTGATTAAAACCAAGAAACATTGACTATCAAATGTGTCTACTAATAATAAAACCTGAATGACCCAAACTAGGAAGTGCGTCTCCTAGGGGTGAAACTTGAATAAACCAAAACTAGGAAGTGCATCTCCTAGGAGTAAAATCTCAATTTAGGAAGTGCATTTCCTAAAATAATACATAACCTAAAAGACCTAGACTAGGAAGTGCGTCTCCTAGGGGTAAAACTTTAATGACTCAAACTAGGAAGTGCATCTCCTAGGGGTAAAATTTAATGACTCAAACTAGGAAGTGCATCTCCTAGGAATGAACTTAAATGACCAAACTAGGAAATGCGTCTCCTAGGTATAAAATCTCAATTTAGGAAGTGTGTCTCCTAAAACAAAAATATAACTTGAAAACCAAAACTAAGAAGTACGTCTCCTAGGGGCGAATCTTCAATGACTCAAACTAGGAAGTGCGTCTCCTAAAATAAAAATATAACCTGAAAGACCCAGACAAAGAAGCACGTCTCCTAGGGGTGAAACTTCAATGACTCGGACTAGGAAGTGCATCTCCTAGGAATGAACCTCAATTTAGGAAGTGTGTCTCCTAAAAGTATATCCTGAAAAACCCAGACTAGAAAGTGCGTCTCCTAGGGATGGAACTTCAATGACTCAATCTAGGAAGCGCATCTCCTAAGGATGAACTTAAATGACCCAAACTAGGAAGTGCATCTCCTAGGGGAAAAATCTCAATTTAGGAAGTGCGTCTCCTAAAAAAAAAATATGACATGAAAGACCTAAAATAGGAAATGCGGCTCCTAGGGGAGAAACTTCAATGACTCAAACTAGGAAGTGCGTCTCCTAAAATAAAAATATAACCTGAAAGACCCAGACTAAGAAGTGCATCTCCTAGGGGTGAAACTTTAATGACTTAGACTAAGAGGTGCGTCGCCTAGGAATGAACCTCAATAGAGGAAGTGTGTCTCCTACAAATATATCCTAAAAAACCCAGACTAGGAAGTGCGTCTGTTTATCGGGAAAATGGTAACAACAATTAAATTTATAAATGGGATTCTAAAAATATGTGATCTATTTTATGCTAGTTCTTCAGAGCAATTGATGCTAAGAATGTGAAGTTAATGATTAAATGCAAGCTAAAATGAGGTAGTAATTAAACCGACGGACCTGTTGCCCGGGTATAGGATTGGTCGATAGAGGACCTCGGGGTCGATATCCGGGTCGAGCTCAAGCTATTGGGGATAGTCATGAATAGGATAACAGTTATATTATGATCAAATAAATCTCCATATGGCCAAGGACAAGCGATAAATAAAGAACAAGTAAGAGAGCGATAAATATTAAAGTGGCCTCGGACAAATGAGGACGAGCAAATAGAAAGAAGAGATTGAGAGAGAGAGAGAGAGAGAGAGAGAGAGAGAGAGAGAGAGAGAGAGAGAGAGAGAGAGAATA
>MU673148.1:79888-94752 GCA_026770625.1 Nicotiana glauca
GAGAGAGAGAGAGAGAGAGAGAGAGAGAGAGAGAGAGAGAGAGAGAGAGAGAGAGATATTATTGCACTTGTGGAGAAATAGTTGGAGCAACCTCAGCATTTTACAAGGTAGTATGGGTTCCCTTTATATAGGAGGGGAACTCGACTATAGTACAACATGCATTAATTGTGAAGTATGGAGATGGCATGGCTAGATGCGACGCTTTGGCATAGGCCCTGGATAGGCCAGCTTTGTTAGACTTAGCCGCGTGCCTTGGGAGCTCCCCTTCTGTTCTGGCCTCAACCTCTGTCTTTTTTGAGTCGGGCCTCGACGGGCCCCGAGGGAGGGGACTCGGTCGTGGCTCCACATCCTCGGAGTCTCGAGGCATTCTTCCAAAAATGACTTGATAGCAAGAAATTAAGTCCTCTGATTTTCACCGCGTACAAATAGTCTCTGCGTTTCACAGAATGAAGCGATGGGAAATGATTCTGACACTTGACTCATCAATTTTCTTATGGCGACGTCACACCAATGATGCAATCTGTGGTGCGAGCTTTTGGGGCAATCAAGGGTCCCACAGACTTATGTATTTCGACTTCATTCAATGCACTACTGATTCCCATTCTACAAGGTGAATATACCACTGTCGATTCAGTCTTTCTAGAATATAGTAACTGCATCTGCCGGTTAATCTTACAGAGCCTTGATGATCGTGTCGTTACCCCCTATAAATGGGGGTGCCTTGGCATTGTTTTTCCTATCCCAGTACCCTCGTTGGCTTATTTGCCCATTCCTTCTTATCATCTTCTTCTATCCTCGAGCATCATGCTTGGGGCTGATGGTCTCAAGGCCGTTTGGTAGAGCTTCTGTAGATTGTGGACTCTTGTCAGAGCTTCCCTTTATCGAGCATGATCATGCTGTCTTGTTGCTATGGTGGTCGTTGACATGTTTACCTTTGCTGTTGCTATTGGCCCGAGATGTTGACGGACGGGGAGTCGATTTCCCTTTATGTAGAGAGTAGTTTGGACTATGCACTGCTACTCATTCTCCTACCTAAGCCAAGTGTGGCACTTTATCTCTTGGGGTTTTTCTTTCCCAAGGGATAAAATATTACTACCGGCCGTTGAGGCTGGGGCCCGCCGAATCTTCAATATTTGGCTTTGGTGGGTCATGTCTCTTTTCTCTACCTCCTCTGCATCCCATCCCTTTCCTTTGCTTCATTTTCTCTGGCAAGAATCCTCCCGGGGGATTGAGCTGGGAACCTAGAGGAGGCGGCGGTCGAAGGAATCACCCTTGAGGATTTGTGCTCGTGGGGGCGGTACTCGAGGATGTTGATACCGGAGATGGATTTTTGAGGATATATCGGGCTCTCGGGTTTCATCATATCCTTCCGTTCCTCCGTTTTTGGTGTAAAGAACCTCTGTAGGCTTTTGTAATTATATGTAAGGACCCCTCGAGGGCTGTTGTACATGTATTTTTATGAATATGAATATACTTCATTGACTTCTACTTTTGATCGTGCCCTCCGAGGCCTTTGGATGTTTTCCTTTATTGTTGACTGCTGATACCTAACAGGGATGTAAGCGTTCTTCCCGATCCTCTGCTGGTTGACGTGGCTCCTTTTCGAGCCCATCGTCATACCTCGAAATGAGCCTAAATTGATCTAATAGGCTCGGGCTGCCGGGCCTTCCGAGTTGCATGGAGATAGTACGCTGAGTTTTTGAGCTTTCGAGGATGATATTATGAGTGAAGGTTAGCTTCGGGTACCTGGGGGTCTCTTTTGAGCTTGATACAGATAGAGTTTTAAAGCACAGGGGATAGACTCCTGTTGAGGGACTGCCTGTACTCAGGCATTGCTTCGAGCCTTCCAAGAGCCTTCGTGATCGGAGCTTCGCGTGCTTATTTTTCCTTTTGAAAAAGGAAACCATGAGATCCTCAAGTCATGTGATGGCATTGAAAGCTTTCCGAAATCCCACTTATTTTTTGGCGGGGATACTCGAGGTCGGATGCTATCTCGAAACTGGAGACAATATGGCCGACTCCTTGAATCTTGGCTTCTCATCGAAGGATGCCTCTAGGATCGAGTATCACCCCATCGATCTGTATCAAGGGCGTGGCCTACCGGGGCTCACTCTTGATAGGTGAATCATCGCCGTTTCCCGCATATATGTTGGGCCGCTTTGGCTTCTTCCAAGGTACTATTTTAGATAGCTAACCTTTCCCCTCGGCATAGGGTTCTTCATTTATTCAGGCTCAAAAATCATTGGCACGTTCTTGCTCTAGTCTATCAAATTTACCATAGTCATGGCAACTACTTCAAGGCCAGCTTGGCAGGGAGTGGCAGTGCCACTCCCGGTGCTCAAGATCCGCGGGAGTTCACTCTGAAGACTGCATCTTTGATTAAAGAAGAATATCTAGAGATGGTGAGGAGATACTGCAGATGGAGCGAGGGAATAACACTACAGGTTCTTTCCCCGGAGGAGAGTATTACGGGCGTTGTTGACAGATTCTTGAGAGTATACCTATATCCTTTCGCATTTGGCCCCCTTGATAGGGTTGTGCTTGATTTTTGCTTGAAGTATCGATTTACTTTGGCACAGATACATCCATCATTTTGGAAAGTAGTGCTAAAGACGAGGTCCTTTTCATAGGGGATGGGCTTCAATTCATGCTTAGTCACCTAGTCAGGCTGTATGGGCCCTTTCACTACCAAGGCCTGCTAACCCTGAGGTACTGTTCGTCCATGCCCTTTGTTGTCGATGATGAAGAAGAAGGGGATTGAGAGTGCCCTAGTTGGTTCGTCCGGGTCTGGACGACCGACATTATCCCTGTGGAGCTTATGCCATTTCTCGAAGGATAAAATTATGCACGTGAGTGAAGCGTCTGGTGCTTTTTTAGATTTTGCTTATAGCGAAAATCAGTTGGGTAATTGTGCTTTTCCCCTTTTATAGCAACTTCGTGGACACCGGGCAAAGTTCTCGACCTGCCCGGTTGGGTTCGGGGGTTGGTGGCCCATTCGACCTGCGATGATCGTAGGTGGCGAGCTGTATTCCGTATCAGATAGGGAGAAAAATACCAACGTATGCACGTACTCTGCCTTTGCCTTGGCCTTTATATATTTGAGATGATATTTTCTTCTATCTTTTGTACTGGCTTTGCCATTTGTAGGTACCGAGTAGTTCCCTGGGTGTGGCAATTCTCTTTCGAATAGGGGAAGGAAGCATCGACTTCCGGGCTGAGGGACGATGGAGATAAATTGGATTGGCACCCATAGTGTGATGGAGCTCTTAGTGGTGCTGAACAGGCCCATGTCTTCGACGAGAGGGCATCGTCCGAGCCTGCTATTCCCTGACCTGAGTGTCTGGTTCTCGGACGGCGGTTCCTCCAAGTGAATATGCTTTGCTCAAGGTTGGTTCTCCTAGGGCTGAAGAGGCAGGATCAATATAAGTGTGCTCTGACTTCGAGAAAGTCCGCTGGCTTTACTTCATGGTGAGTTTATGTCACACCCCAACCTCGGGAGGCATGACCGGCGCTCAATCGAGTGACCCTAATTAAGCAAGCCTTACCAAACACTACCTACCCAACTCAATACGAATAAGCGGACCATGCTTTCATTTATTCAACAAAGGAAGATAGCATATTCAACATTTTTAGTTCATTTTAGATCACAACATTAAACTGTAGATAAGTTAGTTTCCAAAGTTCCCATAGAGTTTCAATTGGTAGGCAATGTAAGTTTAGAATTACAACATAGTTCGCACACCCATACGACACCCACATCTGAACCACATATATGTCTACGGTGCCTCTAAGGAAACAAAAGATAAATGTGACAATGCCGGCTACAAGGCCTCGGCTAATACCTCAAAAGTGAAAGTCCAAAAGGCAAGAGATGTGAAATATTGCCCTTTGAAGGAGAAGGGGGCTCACCAAGATCTTGAGGAAAAGATGCTCCGCTACACACGATCGTCACTATCCGCTATGGAGCCACCTACATTCATTTAAAAATGTAGCGCCCCCGATAAAAGGGATGTTAGTACCATGGAATAGTACTAGTATGTATAACTAAACACTATTTTACTAGAAAGAACTGCCAAGCAATGACAAGTATATCACATGAGTGAATCAAATATGCAATTCATAGAATCTTTCACACAATTTCCATAACTTAGTTTGGAGCATTTATTTCATATGGTCATCACTGTTCTCAATACAACCGTTATCTTGAGTAGAGTCTGATCACGACCTGATCGAATAGGTTGCCTCATTGGATGTATATATCTCAATCACTATTTCATTTCCCTCGTCTGGAACTCAATATCAGCACATCACCACCATGTGTGCAACATGGTATCCGATCACGGCCCAATTGGCTAGGCCGCCTTACCTAGGCATGGTTCTTTCTCATTAATCATCTCACTTGAATCAATTATCTTTCATGTATCAATTCAATTCATGGGCACTTTGGGCCATACTTATCACATCATTTTCCCTTTCAATATTCACCTTGCAAGTTGTGATCATAGGCACATACGAAAGTAATTCAAGTTGTAAGCACATGCAAATGTTCACATAGTTAGCATGAAAATTCCCAGTTTTGAATCTTTGGCTTATAGCCCCCACATTTCAACACACGATTGTATACTTCATACTTCATTAAATATCAAGAATAGTACATTACTCACATTTGGGGCACATTTTTCATGTATGTGTGTATATAAATTTCCAATCAATCATTGTGAAACAATAATCAGTACTCCAACCAATTCAAATCTTACCACACCTTCATAAACGCCAACGGAGCTCAATTTCTAATAAAAGGGGGTTTTAGCCATACGTACCTCGATATAGCTTTCCTTACTCTTTACAAATTCCGGAATTCTTATCACTTCGATCTAAGATGCAAGAATTACAAATTAAATTGGAAATTAGAGACGAGGTTGAGATTCTAGGTTGGTTCAAGCTTAATATCAAACACTTGAGGTGCATTATGACCTTAGGCCCCTTTGAGAGGAATTTCTATCATTTTATACCCCCAATTTCCATCTTTTTAGTTTACTAATTTCCAATATTCTATGGTGTGGTATGCATGAAAGAGATTCATTTTTGTACCCATGAATTACTTCCCTAATGACTCCATATAGCTAAGTATACAAATATGAGCTGAGGTGATGGAGCCTTACCTCTTGGGATGAAGATTTAGGAGCCTTCACTTGATTAGCTTCAAGGATTTAGCAAGATTCTAAGGAGTAATTTGATGGGGAGAACTTTCTCTCACTTAAACCCCTCTCTCTCACTCTAGAAATGTCCAGAAAAATGCTAAAAATGAGCTATAATACCGAATATAACGATAGGGGCGTCGGGTTAAAAATCAGAAAATTGGAGCCCCGAGTCGGATCTACGATTGCAAAGTGGAAATGCGGGCCGTAGATTGGATCGCAAAAAGGCTCCAAAAATCTGAACATTCTGCTAGGGTATGTGACGGAAATGCGGTTCGCATACTCGTTCTGCGGTTGCATAATGCACTGCAGAATTGACCTTCACAAAATCCCAAGGAAATTATGCGACCATTATGCGGTCCGCATATTGGTTATGCGATCGCATAATGGACCGCATTTTTAACCTCAAATTAGCTAACACACTGACTTACTCTGTGGCAAAAATACGGTCCGCATACATGATATGCGATCGCATATTTGCACTTTTCTGGAAAACTTGATTCTTGATTTTTAAATGCATAGATCAGCTCAAAGGGTCCGAGCTGCAGCGAGCTTGCGAGCCGCGAAGAATTTTTTTTTTTATAAGTTTCTAACACCTAGCCCTAACTTGGCACTACGAGGTTTGGGTTTCGAGTGGAAATTTTCACGGGGCCTCATAGTTTAGGCACAATATTTCTGTATTTCACGTACTTCTCTCTTCATTGAGTATTCCTTTTGCAGGCCTGTGATAGGATCAAGTCTGAGCTATAGGAGCTGGGCTTCGAAAAGTTTTTGATGAGGGCGGGTCCCTTAGGCTCCTTAGTGAAGAGAAGGAGGTTGAGTTGCTGTATTGGCAATATGAGGCATATCGCAGCTCGAGTTGCGAGAGCTATTTGATGGAGCAGGTAATCTTTCGTAGTACGCGCTTTGCCCTTTTTGGCCCTTAAGTTAATCCCTTTTTGTTATATTAGCTGCAAAAAAAGACGGAGTCCTTGGAGTACCTCAATGGAGACATTGACCGCGTCATGAATGCTTGTGGTGGGCTAAGGGCTCAAGTGCAAGCTCAAGCTTTAGATGAGAGTCACTTTGGCCAAGGTTCCTGCCTTTGAGGCCCAACTCTTCTTGGCTTGTGACAATGCTATATTCAAGCGGATATGATCAGGAAACTCGAGTCTGATCTCTCGAAGATCAGG
The DNA here is from genome assembly GCA_026770625.1 of Nicotiana glauca. Classification (NCBI taxonomy): domain Eukaryota; kingdom Viridiplantae; phylum Streptophyta; class Magnoliopsida; order Solanales; family Solanaceae; genus Nicotiana; species Nicotiana glauca. The sequence goes on from MU673148.1 coordinate 86,259, forward strand.
GCAGAGATAATTGATACCCGGTCTGAAGCGGCATTTAAGTTGAACCAAGGCTGATCAGGAGATGGCGATTCATAGGAAGCATGCTACTGATGCCTAAGCTGAGCTGAAGTGGTCCCTTGACCAGGAGAAGAGGATCGAGGAATATGTTCATTACAGATCCCGAAGAGAGGTACTTGAGGAGATCGGCGCAAGGGGATTCGTTCTCTTAGAGGAATTGGCTCGAGCAAGGGCGGATGAGCGTGACGTTCAGTCACTTCTTACTAACTCTACAGAGAGCGAATCTGATAGGCGGTAGCCCTTAGAGCGGGGTGTAGATTTTGCTATTTTTTTGCTTTGTATTTAATATTTGTAGGGCATGTTGGTAGATAGAGAGTGCGCCTTTTGTGTATGTAAGATAAGAGAAAACTTGAAGCTTTATTTCTTCTGCATCTCTTCCTGTATTCCTTTTGAACAGGTGAGCTGGTTTCCGTGTTTGGCGGGAGCCTCGTAGGTTCAGAACTAATCAGGTAGGCCCGGAGGCTTTTAAGTGCGATCTTTGATGCAAGAAGTCTTGGGGCCTTCGCACTTCGCCTAGCTATTTAGGCATAGTCTTCGAGTCAGGCATTGACTCAAGCTTGTCTGACCTTCAATCTTCTATGCCCGTGCGGGCGAATAGTAATTATTCTCATTTCTTGCCCTTGGGCATTCGCTGTTTCAACTATTTTGGGTCCTGTCTCCGAGTCACATTGTGATTCGAGCTTTGATTGATCCTCAAGTTTGTTGATTTTCAAGCTGGAGACAGTGGCTCTTACGCTGTTTGGTCGTTGAGGCCCGGAGTCTTGCATAGTTAACTATTTTGGATCCGATCTCTGAATCAGGTTACGACTCGAGCTCATTTTAATTCTCAAGTTGTCAGTTTTTAAGCTGGCAACAATGGCTCTTACGCTGTTTGGTCATTGAGACCATTTAGTGTGTGGCCTGGAGGCTTGTTTTGTTGGCGACAATGGCTCTTACGCTTTTCCCGTAGGCATTTTGTAGGCTTTTTATTCCTCTTATTAAGGTCTTTTTGAAATAAATTTGCCTGACCCGTCGCAGGTTCAGGAAGAACCTCGATTTCAAGTCGTTAACGGTGATGTTTGAGCACCTTGGAAGGTTTTTAGCTCGTAGGACGAGTAGATCGATGCTTTGTGATTTGGAGCTGAAATGGTCGAAACACGTTTTTGCCTATTGAGGGAAGCCTGTTTTAACCGGTTCTTTCTAAAGTACATTCGAAGTAATGGCCTGCGATTTTGTTTAGCAAAGGTCGAGCGTCCTCGAGTCGTGTTAATTTGGATGTATTAGCCATTTTGACCATAGTCATATGTGTTTGGCCAGAGCCATTTTTGATCCCGATCGATAGTTTAGGCATCTACACCGAGGGTATTCCCTTTCGAGATTCTTACAAAATGCGATGTATAGCCTAAACTTTAAGATTTTAAGTTTCATGCCTGTTGAGGTCTTACAGTTTGTCATGCCTGTTGAGGTTATACAGTTTTATCATACTTGTTAAGGTCTTATAGTTTGTATTTCTTTGTAGAATAGATATGGTTACACCGAGTCTGCCCGCTCGGGGTCTTACAGTTTCGGGGTTTTTAGTGCATGGCGATTGGTGACAATCTCTGAGTTATTGAGTTTGCTTGGGATCGAAGGCCGCTATTTTTGATCTCGGAGTTGCCTTGATGGGGCTTTATATGCCCGGAGTTATGACCCTTGGTTCGTGCGGGGTGCCAAATCGTTGACGCTAAGTCTCCGAGTATTTTGGGATGCATTCGGTGGTAGGGTTTTTGCTGAGAGTACACTTTTTTTTGTTGTTTGGAGAATGGGATGCTGAAAGGTATTCTTTTATTGCTTGGCGTAAACATATATTGTTTCATTGTTATGAGCTCGGCCCGCGTGGGCGCGGCTCCTCGGACCATTTTGTTCGGTATATAATTCCCCATTGAAACTCAGTTTGCCTTTTCTCGGTACTTCCCAGGGGATGGCGCCCTCAAAAGAAGATCATCGCTCGTCATTTGACTATAGAAGAAAGCCTGTGATCTTATCGAATCCTCTTCTGGGGGTACATTGCTCTGCTATTAATCTTGCTGGTTAGACCCTCTTTGGGGCGGAAGTCCGACCGAGGGGAAAGAGTGTGGCAGGTCCTATTAAGGCCTTGGGATCTCCAGGTAGAGTTAGAACTTCCGAATGTCTCGGCCGATTGTATTGATACAGGTTAGTGAAAAAATAACAAAGGAGTGGAGCAGTTCTTCCTTACCGATGTGTTTAATCAGGCTTGGCCGAAGATGTGGCTTGCTTACCCTTTGATCCTTTCGAGGGTGGAGGTATTGATGTCGGCCATGCGTCATATGTTGAGGAATTTTCCCTTGTCGCGTATTTCTCCCTATCAACGATTTTAATTCAGCCCCTTACGTGGGATTTCATTTTTTGGTGAAGTGCAGTCGATGCTGTCTCCGGGCGGTTTGTCCGTCGCTCTCTGAATAAGACGTCCATGCCTTGCACCTTTTTTGATGGTATAGAGCTCGGCTTTCCAGTTCGAGCTTAGAGGGGCTGTATCGAGGGAATGGTCTTCCTGCTTGTTATGGTGATCACTGTTGGGAATCCGTCAAAGATTTAAGATGCTGGCTTGATTTGGTTCGTCAGTCTGAGCTGCCCTATTGACTTTGGCCCGACATCGTTGGTATGTTGATCGAACCACCTGAATTCATGAACATATGTTTTATTTGAAATGGATCAAACGAGGGATATGGTTACCAATGTGTCAGTATGAGGTCGAGGCGAAGTCTCAATGCCTTTTTTGCTGGATGTAAGGGCGTCCCTCGGAACGTATCCCTAGAGCCGTGTTTTCCTGTTAACGAGCATTTTTGCTTTCCATTTTTATAAGTCCTTGGAGGGTGTTACTGCTTTTCCACTATCATGGCAATATGTCATAGCTCATTTGCTTTGTTCATCCAGGTTGCCTTCCTCCCTTGGGGCTTAATTCGAGCCCGATCGCTCGACAGTGCTCAGCGACAATTTTTATTGACTAGCACGATTGTTCTCCTCCTGAGCTGGTGGCCATTTTTGAACTCGTGGTCACGCACCATGCGGTTCCAGCACCAGGTTGTGGTTTCTTTGAGGGGGATTCGGTCGAATAGGTCTGAGCCATTTGGTGTCCCTGGTTTTGCTTATGGGGATAACGATGTTCGATATAACAATGCTGAAATCAAACTTTGATGGGCGAGGTGCCCCTGCCGGCCATGCCTCGTCAAATCTAGCTCTGTTGAAGATTCCTCGAGGATGTTGACCTCGAGCCATTTCTCAATCGTCGTGAGGTAGATTATGTCTCGGGTTATTCATTCTAGATATATCGTATGGTGGTATCTCCCTCTATATGGCATTAGTGTCTTTGTCGGGAGTCTGCTTGGGTACACTAAGCCCGAGGAGGCTCCCATATGGTCATCTACGGCCCTGATTCATGCTTGGTGCCGCGTAAGGGCATCCGGCCAGATCTCAACTGGGTATCTAATCAAGCTTCGTTTGAAATGCCTCGCAGTCGTTGGGCTTGGTTCGTTCAGGCTTTGGACGAAGGTTTGTGTTGCCCAGTCGCCCGAAATTGGGAGCGATCTGTTCGTTCTATCAGGGAATGAGGTGCAACATCCCGTGGTGGTTCATTCTCCCTTTGTTCGGCCTCGAATGTGTCAGGCTCTCTTGTTGCTGCTTCGATGGCATCAGTGTGTGCCTCTGCAGAAGAATCTGCTGGTACGGTAAGTGAGTTTGTGAGATAAGGGGCTAGGCTACAATGCCATATCATAGTTCCTTTTGAGAGTGTTTTTCCCAATCTCTTCAACGAGACGGGATCGAACTCATCATCTTAAAGGTTGTTGCCTTTTCCCGCGCACGTGTAAGCGATGGTGTGCTCGTCCGGATCTGAGGTCCTGTTGTACTTAGGGAGTTTCGGCTTTCTAGGCTTTTGTGAAACGGGTTCCGGGACAGCTTCCTCGGGGAACCGATGTTTCATGAACTTCCATGAACCTGACTCGATCCTTTTAGGGAGATCCCCAAGCATCATTGCTATGGCAAGGTCGGTTACCGATCCATTGTTGCTTGATCTCTCGAGTACTTGTTCAGCGTGGGGAGCTATTTCCGGCACTACTGTGCCGAGAGTTTTGTGTGGCTTTGCAACTGAGCGATAGCCAACTACTATGCCTGGAATATTTTTAAAATATCGTGAAGTCTCACTTCTTGTGCTTCTCGAGCTACGATTTTTTGGTCTTTCTGTCTGTCGATATGCTATATGCTCCCATCGGTATTCGAGGCTTCATCGACCTGCTGCACATCTTGCGAACCTGCATCTGCTGGAATCGGCCCAGATGCATTATCGGGGTTCTGCGGCATTGCATCAATGACTGGAACAGCCATACCATTTTCGCTGTGATATTTGAGGTAGTAGTTCTCAACTCTATTTACCGAGCCAGAAATTTTGACCTGAAATAAAGAGATCTTGGAAAAGAAAAAGTGTGAAAGATAACTTGCGTTTGTGCAATGAAACCGACAAGAAAATAATCAATATTATTTTTAGCCCCACGGTGTGCGCCAAAATGTTTATCGGAAAAATATTAACAACAATTAAATTTATAAATGAGATTCTAAAAATATGTGATCTATTTTATGGTAGTTTTTTAGAGAAGTTGATGCTAAGAATGTGAAGTTTAATGATGAAATGCAAGCTAAAATGAGGCAGTAATCAAACCGAGGGGCCTTCTACCTGGGTATAAGATTGGTCGATAGGGGACCTCAGGGTCAATATTTGGGTCGAGCTCGAGCTATCGGGGATAGTCGGGAATGGGATAATAATTAGCTTATGATAAAAAAAGATCCAAATGGCCAAGGTCAAGGGATAAATAAAGAACAATTTAGAGAGCGATAAATATTAAAGTGGCCTCGGACCATTGAGGACGAGCAAATTAGAAAGAAGAGAGAGAGAGAGATATTATTGCACTTGTGAAGAAATAGTTGGAGCAACCTCAATCCTTTACAAGGTAGTATGGGTTCCCTTTATATAGGTGGGGAACTCGGCTATAGTACAATATGCATTAATTGTGAAGTATGGAGATGGGATGGCTAGATGCTTCGGCATAGGCCCTGGATAGGCCGACTTTGTCAGACTTAGCCGCGTGCCTTGGGAGCTTTCCCTTTTATTCTAGCCTCGACCTTCATCTTTTTCGAGTTGGGGCCTCAACGGGCCCCAAAGGCGGGGACTGGGTCGTGGCTCCACGTCCTCGGTGTCTCGAGTCATTCTTCCAAAAATGACTTGATAGCGAGAAATTAAGCCCTCTAACTTTCTCCGCGTACAACATCTCCTATGGGTGGAACTTCAATGACTCAATCTAGGAAGTGCATCTCTTAGGGATGAAATTAAATATCCCAAACTAGGAAGTGTGTCTCCTAGGGGAAAAATCTCAATTTAGGAAGTGCATCTCCTAAAACAAAAATACGACTTGAAAGACCCAGACTAGGAAGTGCTTCTCCGAGGGGAAAAACCTCAATTTAGGAAATGCGTCTCCTAAAACAAAAATATGACTTGAAAGACCCAAATTAGGAAGTGCTTCTCCTAGGGGTGATGTGTATTCTTCTCAATAGCCTTTGCGTAAGCAGAATTGGGGAATTACACCTAAAACATTCAAGCTTTGTTATGGATATAGACTTCATCCCTGTTTTAGGCAAAGAAAACTTGTGAGTTTAAAATACGATGGTTAGTTTGTGGCCTTGACCTTGAAGGCGGTTGCTTCTGCACTTGTCAAGATAGCTTTGATTTCAACTTGAAAGACCTTGACTGTTATCGACTACCCATTTTCTTTCAACCCTTATCACAGAAAACACCTCCGTTCCATTCAATCCCAATATTCTCTATCTGTTGCATTTTGCTCACGAATTGACATTTACCGAATATTTGCATATCACGTTAGTCCCAAAGCATGTTGATTGTTACCAATTCAGTGCTCATACTTTTCTTTCTTAACTTATGCCACTTTGATATGCTAGTTAGACTCCGCTTTGTGCAATTGGAAAGCTGGTAGCAGATTTTGAAGTCATTACTTTACTTGTTCTAACAAAACAGACTCCAAAGGACTTAAACAAAGCAATAAGAACAGATTTAAGGGCACAACTGAAAGAGATGACATCTAACAAAAAAATCACCGAGTAGAAATTTATTAGATGTAGATACCAACTCTAATGACTGTGACATGCATTTTGGATTAAAGTGGACTAATATGTTAAGTAGGTCTACTGTTCAACTTTTGTTGTGCCTCTAAGCTGTGAAACTGGGCTTCAGTACTCCAATTGTCCCATTTGATCACAGTCCTCAGTCGACTTGTAGTGCCTTGAAGGGTTTTCACCATCAAGCCTCTCTCATTTTGCTCTTTTTCTAAACTCACCATCGCCTTACGGAGCCCATGAGGGTTTTCACCAATAAGACTCTCTCATTTATCATTTTCTCTCTTTGCGATGAGAACAAGGTATTATCCATGATGTAGAACGATCATACTCTCACCACACACTTGATTTGGCATCGTCAAAGATTGGTCAGAAGGTCTTTCTTTGGACTGTAATATAGGCATTTGGACAGGGTTGGAAAGAAAGGGTGGCATGAAGGCTCAAAATTATTTAAGATGAAAGGATTCAAAATTATAACTTTTGGAATCAGATCTTTTGGCAAAATTAAAACTTCTGCCCCAGTTTCTGGAGTCTGGGAATTTGTTTTTTGGATTTTTGCTTTGATAGAAACTTCTAAGAAAGGCTGCCCCACTCTTCACTTTGTGGGATTATGAAACATTTTATTTGGTGCGACCGAACCGTAAGGCTGCCTACGTATCTTGAGGAGTCAAGAATCAGGTCGAACGTAGTTCAAACAAAAAGATGTTTTTCTTTTCCTTTCCTTTTCTTTTATTTTTCTTCTTTTTCTCTTTTTTCCTCTTTTTCTCCTTTTCTTTTTCTTTTCTGGTTCCTAAATCTATTTTTTATTCTAAAAGAGTGGTATGAACGAAAACAAATTAAGGCTCAAAAAGAGTAGCAAAAGATAAAAGTGTTTAGGTAGCAGAATAAAATGCCTTCGTCGTATCAAACTTTAAAAATGCCAAGTACAAAAATGAAATTGAAGATAAACAAAGAAATATTACATAATATCTATTGATGGCAACAACACAAACAATAAGTGCCAATGGGAAATACCTTTGTCCCAATGAATGACCCATGCTAGTTCGAAGCAGACTTGACTCAACCTTATATTGATGTGGAAGAATGCATTTCAACATTGAGTGATCTACCTCAAACTGCTTGTGAGACATTCCCTTGTTGTATGCTCTCATTAGCCTTTTGATTATCCAAACTAACTTCCTCAGTTTCACTCAATTCAAGCTTCAAGTTATCTCAGAATGCATGAATCTTTATTTGTTTCCTCAAATGCATCCTTTTATCATATTCAAAAATGTGTCATTGCTTCGTGATTTGACTAACATTCAAGATCAGACTGAGAATTATGCGTGTATGTCATGTCACTAAAGTCAACTTGAAAAGGACTATAAAAGGAAAAGTAACCTAAACGAAAATTGACCACAACTAACAGAAAACAAGAGATTGTATTAGATAGATGGTGAGAAGGATTTGAACAAAACAAGTAAAATAAACATGGGTTACAGCCATGGAACAATCCTAGATAACACTAGACGAGTTACTACAACTAAACAAACTGGTCAAAATAAGAAGAAGAAGGGTTTGAGCCACAACACAATATCAGTATTACAACCTTAAAATAACCCGAACAACAGAAATGGCAGCAAAATAAACCACCAAAACTCCTCCCTGGCTAGCCAAGAAAGGAATGTCTTTCCAATTACCAGGCTCGACATCTTAGCCACTGGGTTGCACATCAAAATTACTAGGACCTTCACCAATTTCCATCATGTTGACCTTAGCAAATAGCTTTTGGGTCCCTTTTGCCAACTCGCCCTTAAGATCAACCTCTGTAACCGAGACAGATAGCATTAAAAACTTTGCACTAAGTGGCACTCCAAGGGATTCAGAAGAGTTCTCATATTTCTTTTCCACACAAAGCATGTCCACCATGTGCGTCTCATTATGAACATGCAATGGACTTTGGCTAGTATATGCTGCATTTGGATTCTGCATGGTAATATCACCTGCATCAATAAGCTTCTAGACTGCTCTTTTAAGATGCCAACACTTTTCTATGATGTACCCCGGGGCATAGAGCAATATGTGTCCCTTTGAGAAAAATCAAAATTCTTTGCAAGGAGCTTCGGCATTTTTATCTGAATCAGCTTCAACATGTCGAATCGCCTCAGCCTTTGGAATAAACTAGCATATGATTCTCTAATAGGAGTGGAAGACTTTTCTCTTTGCTGCTGCCTTCTCATTTTGTACTCCAACCTTGGTTGGAACCTCTTTCGGGTAGTGGTTGATATGCTTGTGGGGGGGG
>MU673148.1:95349-118202 GCA_026770625.1 Nicotiana glauca
GGGGGGGGGGGGGGGAGACATTTGTGGAGGCAGTACAAGCCGTTGTGGATTTTGTAGGTGTGGAGCATACAACGGTGCATTATGGATAGAGTACTGGGAAGGTGAGGTATGACTTTGGGGATTTTGTGGAGGAAAGTTGCATTGGTAAGTATTATCTAGAGTACAAAGATATTCATGGGGGCGGTATTGAGGCCTAAAATGTTTTGCAGGAATGCCCACTGGATCCTATCATTGGTTGGGCTCAATAACGTCTTTTTTATCAATCGGAGGACTGATCCCAGCAACTTGTTCGTTCCATCTAAACCAAAACTACCTAAATCCTTCCTTGGGTTTCTTTTCCATTTGAGATAGGGAGGAGCAGTCTGGGATAATGTCTATATTGTACTAATAACACTGAACAAAATCTCAAACTAGGTAACCCCATGCATGCCACTAACTAGCGTCTTGGTGGGTGTACCAATCCAGAGCTGCCCCACTCAGACTCTGACTAAAACACGCCATCAATACTTTATCTTTCCCGCAAACACTTCTCATTTCACTGCAATAACCCCTCATATGGGCTACTGAATCTCCCGCCCATCATATAAATTTAGCTTTGGCATTTTAGATGCTTTATGCTTTTTGGATATCTCATCCTGCTCCACTATCTTAGCAGGCTTTGTAGTCTCACCGGGAGGCTCAAAATGAGGAGCATAAGAGTATGGACCCGAGACCTTGAAAATTGGTTCTGAAGCATAGTGTTGGACATCGGGGATTTTGAACACAGTCTCGCTAGAGGATCGAGGAAGAGTAGTTGGTGGAGGAGCTACAAAAACATAAGTGGTCAAAGAGGCGGGGTATGATGTGCTTTTGAGGGGTGGAGTGTGAAAAGGTTATGGGGAGATTTCAGCAGTAGTGAGAACCTGGGCTTGTGATAGTAGTGGGATCGTTGCAGGGTTTTCAGTGTAGTTAGTGGGGAATGAAGGTAGAGCATGCCCTCTGATCCAAGACTGATACATTTGTGACATCTATTGTTTCAACCTTCGGACCTCCTCTTTCAATTTAGATTCGACTTCTCAATCTCCATAGACGGGTCAACAACTCTTGTGTCCAAGTATTCGCTAGCCATGTATACCTTGCTCTTTGAGCTTGTGTTGTATAGATGATTTGCCAAAGTGCCACAAACTAACCACCATCTTTTATGATAATAGTGAATGTAACAACGGGAAGCAAAACAAAGCCAACATGTTAGCGTTAGGGCATTTATTAGATAGAAATATCACATTTCGTGCAATACCTAGCAACAATTAACGGTTATAGAATGGATTCAAGGGTACGGAGATCATATGGCATCATCCGAATTTCATTCTTCTTGCCCCATTTTCTTCTTCATTTTCCTTTCTAACACCGCTTGTCTTTTCATTTCTTTCCCCTCTTTTTTTTACTTGCCGATCTTTTCTTTCCTTTCATTTCTTGCACCCCACAATTTCATTATCTTTTTTTTCTTTTCTTTTTTTGACTTCTTTTTTCAATGATGATTCGATCGAACCCTATGTAGGTTGTCTACGTATCATTTCCTTCATGAATCAAATCAAGAGTAGTTCTGGAAAGAGAAATGGATAAATAAACTAAAAATAAAAATCTTTTTGGATTTTTTATTTATATATTTTTTAGTTTTTCAAATACAAAATAGAATGTACGATAATGAAATACTCTAAAAACTCTTAAACCACCCAAGAGACTCAAAAACACGCTCAAAATATAAAAAGTCTCCTCAAGTAACTCCTGAACGTAGTGGTCCTGGATATCAATCATGCTCGAGCTGTGGTAAATGAATCCATACCTGAATGATAAAAATAGGACAAAATAAATTAATAATTCAAGACATTATGTGAGACCACAACACCTCCTATTGGACGCATGCAAGACATGATTAGGCTATTTTTAAAATTAAACTACGTGGCTAGAAGTGCAAAATCAACATGGAGGACTACTCAGATATGGAAATACCTCACTAAGCCAATTATCATGGCCAAAAATTAATTTGCAAAAATGACCCTTTTTGCAAAAAAGGGCCGATATGGCCAAAAGTGGCTAAAGATGCAAACTCAAAAAGGACAACCTTAAAGTAATATGACACCTAGTTGTGGAGTCAAGATTCTAAGAACATTGGTCAGAACCACTTTTGCTAAAATGACCCCATTTTGCAAGAATGGCCGATGTGGCTAAAAGTGGCTAGACATGCAAAATTTGGCTACGACCCCGCGATGCCAAGAACCTAAGACTTACTAGGAAGACCGGACCCTATGTGGGCTACCTACGTATCCCATCCCGAAAGACGAGAATCAAGTATGCGTAGTTCGAGAATATTGGATACGGAAGAAAATTAAAAAAAACAATTGATTTGGAGAAAACATATTTTGTGTCTCTTTTTTATAAAGAATAAAAATGATAAAATATGTAAAATCTTTTTGAATTTTTTTTAATTTTTTTGGAAAATGATAGGAAAGTGAAAAATCTTTTTGGATTTTTCATGTTTATTTATTTGATTTTTTTTTTTGAAAAAGTTGTGAAAGAAAAATATAACTGGGCCTTAATTGCTTCATTTTCACCCTTCTTTCTCAAGCATCGGTCCGCAATTTTACCCTCAAAGATGCAACATGTATCACATAGGGATAATTGAATGTCTTTTTGAGCCACAAGCCCATTTTTGACAAAATTTGGATAGGCTTCCTACAAAGAGACACGGTGTGGGCCCGAGCCCTACTAGGTCCAAATGACATGATGCAAATAAGAATGACCTAAAGGCTGACCTAAATTTGGGATTCAATAACAAGTCAATTCGGGGAGCGTATGGTCGATGGTGGCTGCTCAAGCTTTCTACCCACTCCATACGTCCGATAACCCACCTCCTAAAATAAGGGTGATTCAACAAAGAGTTCGTGCATGCGACGCATACTCTGATACTTGTTGCAGAAATAAGACCCATGGTTATGCAAATGATGATAGTTATGACGCGGTAAACATATAAGGAAAATCGATAAACAAATAGCCAACAAAACATAAAATAAGACAAACAAACCAAATATACAAAGCAAATAAATAAAGAAAACAAACACCTCAACCGAATATCCTAAAAGCCGACAAGATCAAGTACCAGCTTGAACCTACAGATCCCCAGCGGAGTCGTCAGAGCTGTCACACCCCCTTTTTTACAACTCACTAACCTTTTTAAAAATAAAAAAATAAAATTTCAAAGGGTTTTCAATTTTGAAAGTGACTAAAAGATGTGTTCAAAAGGATTTTTTAGAGTCGCCACCTGAAATTGGTTTTAGTGTGTCAGGTCACCTTTTTTTTAAAATTAGTTTTCCTTTTAAAATACTTTGGACTCCAAAACTAAGTCTACACTAGAGATTCGGTAAGAGGGTTCATTTGAGCCGGGGAGAAGGTATTAGGTACTCCAAAAGTTTCGTAACTAGTACGGTTGCATACTTGATCTAGTTGGCTTTTAGAATATTCAAGTTGAGGTAAAATCACAGAAAAGGAAAATAAACACAAAAGAGTCTCGAGCTCATCCCCACCTAAATAAAAAAAAATTAAAAGAATGACGATTAAAGTTTTAAATCGTCCTAAGCTACTTCTGCTACGTTGTACAAATCCTTTGGGGCATTCACCGGATAAATTTAACTAAGGGAACGACCTCTCGCCTCAAAACTAACAAAAGTCCTAAGGTTTTCCTACCCGGGTATGGTCGACCTAGATGTGTTTCCAATGAAAATGATGAAATATGAGTGATAAAAATATTTAAAGTCTAAGTGTCTTTTTTGATATTATATCCAATCCCTAAGGCCATCTGCCACTTTCCGTTTTTCTTCTTCTCCATGAACACATTGGCAACCCACTAGGGATACTTTGACTTTCGGACGGATCCATTAGCGATCTGCTTATCAACTTCTTCGATGACGGTTTCACTAATTGCGGTGTTGAACTTTCTCCTCATTTGCCGCACTGGTGGATAGAAGGGGTCAACATTCAATTTGTGCGTGGCGATGTCTTTCGGGATACCTGGCATATCTGAATGGGAGAAGGCAAACAAATTGGCACTATCAGTTAAGAGTTTATGAAACTTACCTGGTTCTGAGAGATTGTACTCGATGTAAGCCTTTTTTATGCTATCGTTGTCGTCTAGTTGGAAGGGATCGAGATCTTCTATTGTCAACACGATGACTTCAACGATGTCGGGATCCTTAATAACGTCTGTTTGTATGTTGAGTTTGGTTCCCGACATTTCTAATTGCTATGCTTCTACGCTCACTCCTTTTAGTTGTTAGGTATATATTCAATCCTGGGCGATGCGATAGCATTCTTGTGTGGTGCGTTGTTCGTCCCAGATGCTAAATACTCCCCATGGAGTAGGGAACATGATTACTTGATAGAGGCTTGACGGTATGGCTCGCATGAGTGTATCCATGGGCGCCCTATGATGGCATTGTAGGCCGTTTATTGGTCCAAGATGTGAAACATTATTTCCAGGGTGACTCCTCTGGCTAGAATGGATAGCACTATTTCTCCAGAAGTTTGCTCGACTGCATTATTAAAACCCGTTAGTGTTATGTAACACAGTATTATTTTATCTTCGAGCCTTATCTATATAAGGACTCGAGGATGGATAATACACGCGCCACTTCTGTCATCCACCATTATTCTTTTCATATCAGTATCTACAATACGTAAAGTAATAATAAGAGCATCATAGTAAGGGAAAGAAACACCGTCGTTATCTGTCTTATCAAAGATGATACTATCTTCGAGGTCATCATACCATTCATGAGTGATCGACCGTTTGAGTTTGTGTATAGTGGTGGATTTTCCATGATTCATTGATGTCCCTTCACCTCCACCAAAGCTCATTTGTATGGTACAAATGGGAGAGGGCAGTTTTAGAGGTCCCTGGGGTTGTTCGCGTCTGCAAGAAAAATTGGCTCGTCCTCGATCGCTCATTAGTTCTCTTAGGTATTCCTAATTTAGAATTCTCACTACCTCCTGCTGCAGACCTATACAGTCATCGGTTTTATGATCTCGTTCCTGGTTGAATTTGCAGAGGACAATCGGCTTTCGAGTACTTGGGTCATAATTCATCTTTTGCTGCCACTGTACCTTTGTGCCGAGCTTTTCCAGTGTGTACACTATTTCTAAGGGGGAAACACAAATATTGTGAGCAGATAAGTGAGGAGGCATACCTCTTTCATTTTCATATGCCGCGGTATATCGAGGAGGGTCATCCGCGTTCCGCGAGGGAGGTAGGATGGCGTTCTGACATAGGGCTGATGTACATCTCGGTCGAAATGGGGATCCAACCGATCCCTTCGACCGTCACTATGATGATCCTTTCTTGTTTCTGCTTGTACTGACATAGCTATTGGATCAAGCCATTAAGATCATCCTCATCGGCCCTTACCTCGACACAATAGGTGTTGTGGATTTCTTCCCAAGTGGTTGGAGGGTATTTCATGAGGCTCCTTAATAGCTTTTTGGTTGCTCTCGACCCATTCCTGCTCAACCCATTATGGAAGGCCGCTACCGCCATCCCCTCTAACACATTCGGTAGACTCATTCTCACCCTATTAAACTGGGCTAGGAAGTTCCTGAGTCCTTCGCCGGACATCTTCTTAACAACGAATATGTCATTTACCTTGGCTTTCTCCTTTTTAGATCCTGTATGAGCAGTGAAGAACTTGTCCGCCATTTTGTCGAATTTTGTATTGACCGCGCAGGTAGTTGTGAGTACCAGGTTAGGGCTCTCCCTATTAGGGCTTCGCCGAATTTTTTCAGTATCATTGATGGCACTTATTCTTTTGAATGATTGTTGCCTTTTACGGCTATGATGTAGAGTATGGTATGATCTTCTGGGTCTGTAGTACCGTCGTATATTTTCAGGTATGGTGGAATTTTAAAGGTTTTAGGTATGGCATGGAGGGCTGCTTCCTCATTGTACAGTTGCTCAATGAATCGACCAACGTACTATTTCGCTAACAACTTTAGGGAGCCTGGTATTTTATTGACCCTTTCTTGATGCTCTTTCATCTGGTCATAGAGTGCCTTATTCCTATTTTTCATTTCCTCTATTTTCTTTAGAATGGCTGCGAGTGCATCATTGTCTATGTCAATAGTGGTATAAGTGTTACCTATTCGAGGGGCATCTTCTTCGCCAGCGATTGTCGCTATGTATGCAATGTCTCTATTCTCCCTTTTAGAGGGTTTATCAAGTATGTTGTTCAGAGTGTTTGTTAGCCAGATTTCGAGTAGTCTTTTTACCGCCAATGGTACCTCTCCTATTATAGACGTGGAGGGTTCGTTTTCACGCGAAGTAGTTACGCTTTCATGTGGGTAGGGGAGCAAAGAGTCTCTCCTAGGTATAGCGTTTGGTGTCACGTTTTCATTATCTTCTCCGCCGTCTTCGTTGATGGTATCAAGGATGTTGGTTGTGACACTCGCTATTTCTTTTAATCTTGCATCTCCTTTTCCTTCGATTGTTACTTAATCTATACAAAGCTAGCAAAATATGGCTATCCTTTTTTATGATCTAGATGAAACTAAAATTTTGACTAAACAACTCCCCACAGACAGCGCCAAATGGTTCGACCAAAAGATGCTAAACCGTTTTATTAAACAAATTTATGATAAGAAGAGAGGTGAATCTTAGTTAAGAATAATAAAATATAGATCAAATGATAGATGAAATAGATAAGATGAATGATGTTAGATAATATGTTTGAGTTGATTAAATGTCATAAAGGCAACAACAATGATGCGCATCAATCTAAATAAATGCGATCGACATAATCAAAGGAAGTTGCTACCCAATTATTGAAATCTTTCCTTGACTGCAGCGTGGAAGAAAAAGAGATATGAGATGATTGAGGAATCTTTGAATTTTTTCAATATAGAACAACAATGTATCAATGAATAAGGCTACTTTAATATATTCTCTCACATAAATCTTTTACAAAGTGTTCTTTTATCTCCTGTTCTGCCCCCACAAGTTTACTAACTCTTCCTATTTATAAGAGATAATCTCTCAAAAAATCCTAAAAAGTACAACATACAGAATATTGAAAAAGTATTTTCTTACTGTCTCCCTCTAATTTTAAACTATCGTTGATGTCGTGTCTCGGCTGACCACTCCTGATCGTCGTCCTTTGTCACAACGATCATTAGACGTTGTGCTATAGTAACCTCGTTCCATGCCTTATTTAACAGCTATCGTTATTACAAAATTTGGACCCATACAATAATTACTTGGATTCCAATGATAATTTACTTATAAAAAGCAACAAATTAGAATGACTCAAAGCATATAAAATTTACCAAAAGAAAATAAATTTGAGGAAATATTACCTAAGTGACAAAGTAAAATATCTTCCTGCACTTTCTATTTTTACTTCTTTATAGATGAGATTTTTTTTCTAAAAAATTATTTCACCATGAATGCCTGCCTAACTAGAGGGTGATCAAAAAAGAAAACGGAGGACATAATGAAGTATATATTTCAAAATTAAAATTTAAATTAGAGAAGAGTTTGAATAAAATGATGGGAAATTGAAAAGTACTTACAAGCAATAATATATCGAGCATCAATTTACAGAGGTGACTAGGTTGGAGAAGAAACCAAGAACAAAGATAAAGGAGGGAAAACATAGGAAGAGTGTAATATTGAAACAAGTCGTTACAAAAAGATAAAACAAAAAATTAGAAGTTTTCAATGAAACCGTGATAAGTAACATTTACAAACTAATTTACAACCTATTGATTAGGTATATACTTGGATTGACCTTGAAAAATAATTTGTGAATCATGAATTCCATTCTATATTTTTCATATTTGATACGTTTGATTATGTCAATAGACTCGAGATTTTGTGTTAATTATTGTATATCGAAACCGGGCCCATTTATTGCATGACAGATCGGGACTGAAACGTGTTGGGTTAATGATCGAATTTGGATTATATCAAACCAAAGTATGAATTTAGAGCATGCATCTTCAAGATCATCGAGCCCGTAGCTCCGGAACCGAACTCGACTCCAATCGAGCTCAAGGAAATATTATCGGGCCGAATAACGGAAGGCCGAGATATCTGTAACTGAATGGATAACACGGCAAAAATCTCGCCACATATCAACGAGAGACAAATAATTAGTAAATTATGAGATATATTACCTTTTGTAGAATTGTATCTTAAGTAGGACTCCCCTACTATATAAAGGGGGTTGATTATTTTATAAGACATACTGTAACACGCATCCAAAGGAAATACATTACTATTTCTAGTTCTTATTATTTTGCTACTCTGTTCTGACATCGATTAAGGCAATTTCTGGCTCGGGGGTGACCAACCTTCAAGGCTAACACTGTTCAACTTGTGTGGTTTACATTCATTTTCTGTCAATGATTCAATATTAATCTATTTTCTCAATTTGTGTCAAATTATGTCACATATCCTTAAAACTTCGTATAAATTCAAATGTTATCCGATTTTAATGGTAAGCAGTTTGGCGCCCATCGTGGTGCAAAGGATAGTAGTGGTTATTTGATACAAATTTCCATAACACACACTATTTTTCACTTATTCATTGAAGTTTCTTTGATTTCAGGCTTAAGCTTAAAATGTCAAACTCATAATTAGAACCTCAACTTACTGACGCCGATTCTGGTCACCATGATTAAAATAATAACATAGCACCCGGTAACGAGGTACCGCCCGTTTATCCAGCTGGAATTCTAATTGCGGACCCGTTGGACGCTAATTCGCATGTCACTATCGACACGAGCCTCCATACTGACCCCAAAAATATCATCCATGGCACAACTCAGTTATCGACACATAATACTCATAATAATGAAGGAGACGAGGTCAACCTACGGATAATCTTCGAAATATTACAGGCTCAACAGGCAGCGATAGCTCAACTACAAAACTATAACTGGTGTACCGAGCAGGATCGAGCTTGATCCGTCTCATGAGATCACTCGCAAGAAGGAAACGGTTGCAGAAAGGTCGAATAGGAGCAAGTTGGGTAACAACCCCGAAATCATAAAGATACTCGAAGAGCTGACAAAACGAATAAAATCAGGTCAAAAGAAAATCGAAGAACATGACAAAAAGGTGGAAACCTACAATTCTAGAGTCGACCAGATCCTAGGAGCGCGTCCAATATTGAAAGGCTTGGATTCCAAAAAATTTGTACAATCTTTCCCTTCAACTGCGGCTCCAAAGATGATCCCTAGAAAGTTCCGCATGACCGAGATTCCTAAGTTTAATAGAATGACAGACCAAAATGAGCATGTCACTTCATACACATGTGCCATCAAATGAAACGACTTGGAGGATAATGAGATCAAGTCTGTCTTGCTGAATAAATTCAGAGAAACCCTATCAAAGGGAGACACGATATAGTATCACAACTTACCCCCTAATTCTATTGACTCATTTGTTATGCTTGCATATTCTTTTGTGAAAGCTTACGCCAGGGCTATCAAGGTCGAAACAAGAAAATCAGACTTCTTCAAAGTAAGGCATAAGGATAATGAGATGCTCAGAGAGTTCGTATTTCAATTTCAAATGGAATGGATGGACCTGCCACCAGTCAAGAGAGATATTGATCATGAATCAAGCTTGAACAGGGATCGATATCATCCGTACAATGAGGATCGAAGAAGAAATAGGTCTGAATGGAGTTCTATACAAAATGAGATGAGAAACGACCGAGGTCAGAGCAACCATGGACTCATGGTGAAGATTTTTTTTGACAGGCCTATTGTACTCAAGGAAGCGCCGAGGTTGTCAGGGTATAAATTTAACGTAGATGCTGCTGCTATAGTATTGGCTATCAGACACATCAAAGATACCAAATGGCTTCGACCTCTAGAATCGACCTATCCCAAAGGGACCCAAACCAAATGTGAAAATATCATGGTACTCATGACCATAGAATAGAAGATTGTCGACAATTGAGGGTGGAGGTGGCCCGATTATTCAACAGCGAGCATATTCGAGAATTCTTGAGTGACTGAGCCAGGAATCATTTCAGAAATAGGGACTCCAATAAATAAATTGAGCAAGAAGAAACTTAATACTTCATCCACATGATCATTGGATGGGTCGACGTCCCTCATGGTCCGATGCTAAAATGCACCAAAGTATCCATAACGAGGGAGAAACGAACTCGAGATTACATACCAGAAGGAACTTTATCTTTCAACGACGAGGATGCAAAAGGAATCATGAATCCCCACAATGACTCACTGATAATATCTGTACTCATGAATAAATGTCTAGTTAAACGTGTGTTTATTGATCCAGGTAGCTCAGCCAACATCATTCAATCGAGGGTCGTAGAACAACTCAGTCTATAGGACCAGATCGTGCCTATAACTCAGGGGCTAAACATGTTCAATTTGGCTTGCGAAACTACTAAAGAAGAAATAATGCTACTAGTAAATGCCGCTGGGACCATCCAAGAAATTTTTATGTGATCGTGGGGGACATGAGGTACAACGCTCTGTTCGGAAGACCACGGATTCATAACATGAGGGCAGTACCCTCGACCCTTTACCAGGTGCTAAAATTCCCAACACTGGGAGAGATTAAAACAATCTATGGGGAACAACCAGCCACAAAGGAAATGTTTGTAGTTGAAGAAGTAATTCTAGTATCAACACTAACAACATGGAGGAACCGAGTTCGAACACAAATTCGAAAACCAAATAACAATTATCGACACCATCCATGACCTAATCGAATAAACAAAGGTCCGACAAAGATGATGATTATAGGGTTCCCCGATCTTTTATAGTACCTGATAATCTGGATGCTACAAAATCAATGGTCAAATAGCTGGTGCAAGTCACTTTGATCGAGCATCTACCCGATCGGAAGGTATACTCAGGCACGAGGTTAACCTTCGAGCTCAGAAAAAACTCATTCAATTTCTCATAGCTAACATAGATTATTTTGCTTGGTCCCATCTCGACATGACAGGGATCTCACCGGAGATCACTACTAACAAGTAGAGCCTGGATAAAATTCCATCCAGTCAAGCAGACAAAGAAACCCTAGTCTGAGATCAAACATGCATTCATCAAGGACGAGGTAACTAAACTCCTTAAAATAGAGTCCATTCGGGAAGTCAAATACCCGGAATGGTTAGAACACATAGTAGTAGTCCCTAAAAAAGGAACAAACTGAGAATGTGTGTGGATTATCAAGATTTAAATAAAGCATGTCCCAAGGACTCTTTCCTTTTGCCTAACATCGACCACATGACCGATGCCACGGACGGTCACAAGATCCTCATTTTTCTCGATGCCTATTCCGGGTACAACCAAATACGAATGAACCCAGATGATCAGGAAAAGACCTCCTTTATCACTAAGTATGGCACATACTGCTATAACATAATGCATTTGGATTAAAAAATGTCGGTGCCACTTATCAACGCCTAGTAAATCGGATGTTCGAAGAAAAAATAGGGAAATCCATGGAAGTTTACATTGACGATACGTTAGCTAAGTCCCTGCAAGTAGAGGACCATTTAAAGGATTTGCAGGAATACTTTAGTATATTGAAGAAGTGCAACATGAAGCTGAATACGGGAAAATGTGCGTTCGGCGTCAAATCAGCTACATTTTTTAGGTTCATGGTATCCAACCAAGGAATCGAGATCACCCCCAACAAGATAAAAGCTATCGAGGATCGAACTGTCCAAAAGCTTGGGGGTTGGAGGTGATCGAAGCTAAGTGTTACTCCCTCTTTGTGGTGAACCAAGTTAATGGAACGTCCGAAGTTAAAGAAGAACTAATACAAAGGTACCTAGTTAAGTTACAAGTAACATTACATCGATTCAAAGAGTGGATTTTGAAGCACGTACCTCAAGATCAAAATAGTGAGGCTGATGCCCTTTCAAACTTAGGGTCAACGGTCAAAGACTACAAGATCAACTCGAGGGCAGTCGTACAACTCATAAGATAGGTAGTAGACGAAGGTCATGCCAAAGTAAACTCCACAATATTAACTTGGGATTGGAGGAATAAATATGTGGAGTATTTGTAGACCGGGAAGGTTCCCTCGTACCCAAAAGAATTGAGGGCCCTACATATAAAGGCAACCCAATTCAGCTTGTCCGAGGATGGAAACTTGTTCATATGAATGTTTGATGGCCTGCTAGCAATATGTCTAGGACCAGGAGATACCGAGTATGTTTTGACGGAAGTTCACGAGGGCACCTACGGAAATCATTCAGTTGCCGAATCATTAGTTTGAAAGGTTATTAGAGCCGGCTATTACTAGATCGACATGGAAAAAGATTAAAACGAGTTTGTACAAAAATGTGACGAATGTCAAAGACATGCTTCGATGATTTGCCAACCCGGGGAACTACTGCACTCGGTCTTTCCATCATAACCATTCATGAAGGGGGGAATGGACATCGTTGGCCCTCTTCCATAGGCACCAGGTAAGGCTCGATTTATCTTATTTATGACTGACTATTTTTCTAAGTGGATTGAAGCACATGTGTATGGGAAGGTCAGGGACCACATCATATGTCGGTTCGGAATGCCATCCGAAATCGTATGTAACAACGACAAACAATTTATCTGCAGCAAAGTGACCAAGTTTCTCAAAAATCATAAAATCAAAAGAATCTTATTGACATCTTATCACCCTAGTGGGTATGGACAATCCGAATAGACCAAAAAAAACCTACTCCAAAACCTTAAGAAAAGGTTGACCGATGCCAAAGGAAAATAGAAAGAAATCTTACCCAAAGTCCTATGGGCATATCGTTTTACCTCAAAGTCCAATAGGGGCCACTTCGTTCTCATTGGTTTAGAGCGTTGAAGCTATAATACTGGTCGAAGTCAGAGATCCACGTATCAGATTCTGATATATAACAAAGGAATCAAATGATGAGGCCATAAATACGAGTTTGGGATTATTGGATGAAAGGCGCGACACCGCCCTTGTTCGGTTAGCTACCCAAAATCAACGGATCGAGAGATATTACAACATAAGGTCCAACCTTCGATACTTTAACATTGAGGATTTAGTACTAAGGAAGGTCACACTGATCACACAAAATCCGAACAAAGGGAAGTTGGGTTCGAACTGGTAAGGACTGTACCAAATTCTTGAGGTCACCCAGAAAGGATTCTATAAGCTCAGAACAATGAACGAAGAACAACTACCGACAATTGGAATGTAACTCACCTAAAACTATTCAACTACTTAGGTAAGACATGCGAACATTTTTAAACACCGGGGAGGCCTGCAAAAGAAAAAGAAACTAATGATAACTCAATGACACGAGAAAGAAATCAAATATTATTAAATCATAAAATAAAACTTACCATGGTAACGAGCCTCCCACCGTCCCTTCGACAGTTCCTTCCACGCAGGCTTGGAATAGGGCTTATGTGACACGAGGTCCTCGACCCACTCCTTGAGTCGAGAGACTGCATTCGGCATTTAAAAAATGGCTGCACCACAAAACATTGATAATAAGGGAGGGAAAGGGAAAAACAATAAACAAAATCTTAAGGCAAAGTTATACTTACGTTTCATGTTCCATTTCTTGAAAAATGGCATGTCCTCGGCGGAGATTAAATTCGAGCTCTTCACTCGAATGATTCGGACCATCCAGCCTCGGTCCCGATCCTCTTCTACACTTGAGAATAGGCCCTACTGGCCTAGTGGGCAAGTTTTATTAATCCCCTCGATAGAGTCTGGGACTCTACAAGCACATGAGATGATTGAGGGTAATGGAACATCCCTCGATTTTGCTTAAAAAAAGCGAAAGAGAATTACTATCATGCATAAAGAGGGATGAATTTGATTGAGGGTCACCTCGTACCTCTCGCAGAAGGAAATAATGATCGCGTCTAAGGGACCCAACTTGAAGGGATAAGTGAAAACACTTAAAATACCTCCACGTAAGTAGTAATTGCTTCTTCGGGCAAAGGCACAACCATATGTTTATAATCCCAGCTGTAATCCTCTTTGACCAGGGAGAGGAGATCATCAGTGATCGAACATATATATCTCGAGACCGTCTCACATCGACCCGGTAACGAAGATGTTTTTTCAACCTTTAAATTAGCACTGGTCGAGCACCCACCGGGAACAAACTCTTCAAGTTGAGGTTCCGCCGCTGATCCCTCGCTGACAGGACGTGATAAAGAGGCAATTTCTTTTTGTGGAACTATTTTAAAAGTTTTGCCTTTTTTTTAATGAAGATAAAGAAGAGAAAGTTAAAGGGTCACGCTTAATGTTTAGGAACAAGTAGAAGAGGTGTAAATGTAATGTTTGAATGAACTAAAATTTGAGTATTTATAGTTTGCAAATGACAGTTCAAAACCCGTAATGACCGACCAGGGTTTTAGAATACAAAAGGTTTAAGACATATTGTAACACACATCCAAATACAATACATTATTAGTTCTAGTTCTTATTATTTTTTATTCAGTTCTGACATCGATTGAAATAATTTCTGGCTCGGTGGTGACCAACCTTCAAGGCTAACACTGTTCATATTGTATGGGTTGCATTCATTTTTCTATCATTGATTTCAATATTAATCTATTTTCTCAATTTGTGCCAAATTATATCACGTATTTTTAAAACCGCATATAAATTCAATTGTTATCCGATTTTGAGGGTAAACAATTATATTTTGTCAAGAATTGATTTCATCTAATTAATTATTAGGGGATGTCATCAGATTGTTAGTAATATTCCCATTAAAAGCTCATAAAAATATATTATGCAATAATATTATTAAAGAGATAAAATATTATACGCTATAGAAACAAGGTCAATATACGCAGATGAACAAAGACTTGGACAGGATAATGACTTTCCCTCGAGCATGTTAATATGAGCATTATCTTTATGTCATGTTTTGAATTCAACTGTTTGAATTCATTTATTATCACTGTGTTCTTTATTTTAGAAAGCTAAGGAATTTTTTCCTTTTTCTTTACGTTAACATACATATATGTCACCATCTATTCGTAAAACAGTACAGTTGAATTTATAACGTGATTTATAGACAAGTGAATCGATTTGATCCCAGAATATTAAATAAATTAAATAGAATGCAAGACTTAGCATTGAAATCAAGATAAAACAGCAGACACCTTAGTTTCGGGAACAAGGATTCAGAAGGAAGCAATAAGAATATTGATGTTTTAAACATCAATACCATACAAGAGGGGGGTGATTTGTGTGGTACCCAATTTTCGCTTAACTGAACTATAGAAGAACTTGGTTCTTCTACATGTTCCGACTACTACGGGTTTCGGAATAATAAGTAAAGAAAATAAAGAATACAGAGATTTTTACATGGAAACACCTGGCTCAAAAGGTGAAAAAACCACGACCTACTACTCAATAGGATTTTCCCGAACTTCCAGTAAAATCACTGAGCCAAAATAACATTTACAAAACTCTTTGTAAACCTAAGTATTAACTCTAATCTCGTTGTGAAACACAACCTCAAGTGTTGCGACAACGTCAAGTTAACTCTAACTTGAACACTCTAGGTACCTAATACAATTGCTTCTATGAAAGCTAAAAGGTACAATGTAAAATCACCTACTACAATTGAACTAGAATAAAATATAGACATTTGGAACTGGTTCTTCTATCTTGTTCAAGTAGCTTCAGGATTGCACACTCGAATCACACATAAATTGCTTGCAATATCTCCTTGCTATTTTGCTCTCAATTTAGGTTTTAACTTCTACTTACGTGTATTACATGTAAAAGAGAAAAACACTGATAATTAATGGGTTAGTCATTAGATATTGAATAGGATACCAATGTTACTCTTCTATCGTAGAAGAGTCCAAGTTGTTCTCATACTCTAACACTATCCTCTTCCTAAACTGTGTTCTCTTCATGTAAGGAGTCTTTCTCTCCTTATCCAATATGCAACTTTTTCGATCTGATCAGGAGATATTACTTCTTGATAAGATAGATTTATCTCCTTCTCGTGCATCTTACATGTCTGGGTTGATCATGACTATTCTTCACAAGATGGACCTGGTCCATGTCTGAGTTCTTTTGTCAGTGTTCAAAACTTCACGTCTTCTTTGGCAAAAAAATTTTCCCTTTTTGATGGTGACATACTCTGTTCTTTTTACTTACCTGGATTCTATAAGAACTCAGCTTAACCATCAATACAATGTTTAGACAATTTCCTTATCATCAAGGACCAGGTTAATTAGGTTATAAATATCACCTATTCAAAATGTGTAAAGCACAATATCTCTTTCTCCTTTTGGCATCATTGAAAAGTTGCATACAAAGTGTGATTACCATATTTAATAATTACTCATGGCCAGTGGGGAAAATGCAAGTGCAATTATGGATTAATCATCAGTAATTTAGCAAACATATTTAAACTATCAAGGAAAGATTAACATTGAACAAGAGCAAAAACAATAGATATCATTGATGGAAGATTTATTGCTACCACAATCCACAACCAGAAAGCAAAAACATTTAAAACATGAGCAAAAATAAAGAAAATATCCCTAGTACTAGATAGGTTCGAGAGCCAAAGGCTAGAATTTCGAAGGCTTGGCGGGAGCTAGAGGGTTGGTTTTGGGCTTGGAGAATATTTAGAATATTGTGAAGAATTCCATCATTATTCTCCCTTTCCTTGGTGAGCTCAGTTCTTATAGAATCCCTCTCAGATTCCACCGTTGCCACACGATCATTGAGCCTAGCTATCTTAGCACCTTGGCTTCACTTTCCTAAACAAGAACCCTAACTTTACTGTTGATAGGTGTCTTCTTGGATGTATGGCATTGACTAAATAGTCACAACAAAGTAGAATATTAATGCCAAAGTGGTCCTTGCTTGAGGCCATTTCCCATTTGTTTTGAGGCACATTGCACCTATCTAGAACTGTAGTCAGAATAAGGACATAGGGGGTAGCATGATCCTTGGAGGCATTGATGACCCTGTCCAGTAGCTTAATGATGAGTGCAGGCCAATTAATTTGCATTCTTCTTTCCATGCACTCCATCAGAACCAAGTCCATATAATTTGCTATATGCCTTCTCTCCTACTGGGCAGTAGCCACTTGTTGACAACTCAAAAATGACTTTGTGTTGTGGCCTCATTTCACTCTTTTGTACAGCCCTAGCCTCATTCACATCTTCAGCATCACATAACCTCTTGGTAATTTTAAGGGTAGTAGGAAAGGATTCCAGACATAGCCACCTTTGCCTTGTATAATCATCAAAACCTTTAGAGGGTATGTCAAGGATCTCTCCTAGCTTCTTTGAATCAAAGTTTACTTTAACTCCTTTCACCAGGCTGCTAACTCTGACACCCTTAACCTCTACATTTGCCATGAACTCAATGATTTCATTCCTGGATAGCCTTCCATCCGTATGAAGAACCATGCCTTCCAGCCCTGAGCAGCTAAGGCATCCACCAGTCTCATCATTCCTAGTTCCACCAGGTCTTTCAGCAATCTACCTTTCAAAATTTTTCTTTGGCCAAACATGGCAAGCTTGTCTTGTTCACCATCAGACTCATCTTCTTCTTCTTCACCACTTCATTCCTCAACTTTAGAAATTTGAACTTGTTTAATTTTTGTTGCAAAACTTGTCCTCTTGGCTAATGAAGGTTCAACAGCCTTAGACATAGAGGAAGCCTTCTTGGAAGAAGTCTTGGGCTTTTTGCGCTTAGGGGTCTGAACCTCCACTGCTGTAACTTTTTTCTGATGGAACTGTTCCATTTCCTCAACTTCAACAGCTTCTGAGGACTCTACAACCTTCCCTTTTCCTTTATCCATTCTCTTCTTCTTATTCAGCTAAGGCCTTTTGTAGATCAGCCACACTCTTTTTCACCCTGATTTTTGTGGCTCTTCCCTTTGGCAAGGAAGTGTTAGTAGGTGTTGGGGTGGAAGCCTTTCTTTTCTTGGAAGGTTTAGGAGCACTGGGGGCTTTTTGTGTGGATGTTCTCCTTTTCTTTTGATCGTATCTGGCACCTACCTTTTTCAAAAGGTCTGCTAGGGTTTCTTCGACTTATGAACCAGGTTCATCTCCCTATGAACTTAGATTCACTAACCCTTCAACAACTTCACCAGAACCACTTCCCCCTAACTTCTTGCCACTCTCTTCACATTTTCTTATACCACCCCACAAATAGCAGGTACAGATTAATCAACAGTGGGTGAATGATCAACCACTCCTTTTTCTTTTCCCCTTACTTCTCCACATTCACCCTCTTTCTCCTTTTCTTTTTGCAGATTTCTTTTTACCAACACTCTTACCTACTTCAGGTAATTAGACATCCCTGATAGGCCCAACTAGAACAAACCTAGTTTCTAAATTCTCAGTCGAAGAAGAAATTACATTAGAATGAGATTCTTGAGCGTTCTCAGAGTCAGAAGACCCAGGTCCTTCCTCCTCACTAGCAGACTTGTATGACTCAGAATCAGAGGTAGACTTAGAGTCTTGGACCTGGCTTGCCTTTAATTTCTCATTCAATTTCTTTGAAAGAGCCCCAGAAGCTACTATTTTTCAAGCAAGAATTTTTACCCTTCTTAGCCTGGGTTTGGGAGTTATGCTAGGTAGATGAGAGGTAGATGAATTAGAGGGAGTAGGTTGTGGAGGAGTTCCAAGGTTGTCTTGTGGGTTTTTAAATTATCGCTGATTTCTTAAGAGAATTAGTGAGTTATAATTTTTGAGAAGAAGGCAATTGAAAGTGAAGAGAGGTTTTTTTGACAGTTTAGATTTATGAAGATGGCAGGAGGTAATGATGATATTTAAAGAAAAATATACATTTAATGGATAATGGCAACTTTGGCAGTGGTCAATTAGAGGTCTAATCAACCTGAAATTTTAGG
Source organism: Nicotiana glauca (assembly GCA_026770625.1). Taxonomy (NCBI): domain Eukaryota; kingdom Viridiplantae; phylum Streptophyta; class Magnoliopsida; order Solanales; family Solanaceae; genus Nicotiana; species Nicotiana glauca. The sequence goes on from MU673148.1 coordinate 114,258, forward strand.
TTTGAATGAGCGGTTAAGCTACCTTAAATTTTAGGCAAATTTTGTGGTTTAGAGTTCTAAGGCGGAAGGAACTTGTTAAAAATAAATGGATAGAATTATCTTAGGAGTTGAACCATTTTTAGATTTCTTCTCATGATTTAAATATTTATATTTCTAATTGTGAAGAGTATAGAAAAATACCTTAGCATTCAAATGAACCAATAATGATGAACCAGGTTCTTCATTTAGAATTCTCTTGACCATGCCTCAATTTACCATAATAGAGAAAATTTTGTAAGAGATCAGTGAGTCATATTAACATATGTCACAGGATTATACTAATTACAGTATGAAGCTGAGTAATAATTAATCTAGATATTTACACAAGTTTAGATTTCCTAGCCAATTGTTTTTCCATTTTTCAATTTCTCATTTTTTTCATTTTTTTCATTGTGCATTCTGAGCTGGTCCTATTAGGTGATCTTAATCATCCCTAATTCCAACATGTTTCTTTCAAAGTTTTCTCTACTCAATGCTAAAGATTTCAGCAATTTGTTTATCAGTAGCACAAAACTCTATGGTAATCAATCCTTTCTCATAGTTATCTCTTAAGACGTGGTGTCTAACAACTATGTCCTTAGACCTCTTATGATGAACATTATTCTTTTACATACTTATAGAACTAGTGTTATCATAGAAGATAGGAATGCAACCAACTTCAATGCCAAAATCTATCAGCTGTTGTTTGATCCATAACAATTAAGCACAATAAGAGGCAGCAACAACATATTCAGCGTCAGTAGTGGATAAGGCCACTGAATTCTGCTTTTTAGTGGCCCATGATACAAGAAATGAACCAAGAAAATGACCCATACCTGAGGTGCTCTTCCTATGCACAAGGAAACCTACGTAATCAGCATCAACATACCCTACTATAATGAAATTACTACCAGTATGATACCAAAGATACAAATCAGTAGTGCCTTTCAAATATCTCACTATCCTCTTGACAACAGTCAAGTGAGATTCCTTCGGATTAGCCTGAAAACAAGCACAAAGCCCTACATTGAAAACTATGTCCGGTCTACTAGCAGTAAGATACAAAAGTTAACCAATCATACCCCTATACTACTTCTGATCAACAGATGAACCATGTTTATCTATGTCTAATTTAGTGGCAGTTGCAATGAGGGTGTCTATTTCTTTTGATTCATCCATTTAAAACTTTTTTGCATATTTTTGCTGAGGGATCATGGTTCCATTGAGTTTTGTTTGATCTGTAAGCCTAATAAAAAATTAATCTCACCCATCATACTCATTTCAAACTCACCCCCCATTAATTTTGCAAAATCCTTACTTAATTTGTCAGTGGTTGCCCCAAAAATTATGTCATCAACATATATTTGCACCATAAAAAGGTCCTTACCTTTTTCCCTCAAGAATATAGTATTGTCAATTCTACCTTTTTTGTAGCCATGTTCAAGAAAGAATTTGGACAATCGTTCATTCCATGCTCTAGGAGCCTGCTTGAGTCCATAGAGAGCCTTGTCTAATTTGTACACATGTTCAGGACATTCCTTGCTATCAAACCTTAGAGGTTGTATAACAAACACTTCTTCTTTTAGGTAACCATTCAGGAAGGAACTTCTGACATCCATCCAATGAAGAGTGAATTCCATGTGTGTTGCAAAGGCTTTGAGGAGTCTTATTGCCTCCAGTCTTGCTCATCATAGTCTATACGGTCCTCTTGGCTATAACCTTGGACCACCAGTCTTGCCTTGTTTCTTGTAACTGTTCCATCTTCATCAAGTTTGTTTTTGAAGACATATTTTGTGGCAATTACTGATCTGTCCTTGGGTCTTGAAACTAGATGCCAAACTTGACTTCTCTCGAACTGATTGAGTTCACCTTGCATTGCATTTACCCAATCTGCATCCTGCAAAGTCTCAACAATAGTTTTAGGTTTAATAAAAGATAGGAAAGCATCAAAAGCACACATATTCTTTAGTTGTGATCTAGTTTTAACTCCAGACTAGTTTGAGTCCCTTTCTATAGGCAAATGGGTAAATTAAATTCTTTTTGGCCCAACCAGGCAGCCTATTTTGCTCTTAAAGAATAGTTTTGTTCTTTTGAATGGCCCTTTCTTTTGCATTACATTCATTTTTGTAATGATCAGTCTTACCACAGTGTGTGCAGATTTTGTTTTTAGGAAGAGTGGTGTACTTGCTTTGGGGTCCTACTTAGGTGCTTGAGTCCCATAGCCAACTCCTCTCTTGTTGCTACTATGGTGTTCTTGTAACCAGGATAGTGCATCAGAAGCCTTATTCCATTTGCAAGTTCTATCTAGTTCATGTTTTACCTTCCCTAGGTCTTCTTTTAAGATTCTTATCTGCTCATCTTTCTTGATACAACTCATCCTTTATTTTTCCTCGATTTTCTTCTAAGGTGAGATGTGTGTGATCAGCTTTCTTCTTACCAGTTCCTAAATTTTCAGACCTAAGTTCTAGGACACTGGTATCAAGTTTGAGAGCCTGGTTCATCAACTCAGCATTTTTACTGTCACTCTCATTAGCCCTGGATTCTAGGTTTTTGCACTTGGATTTTAAGATCATACGCTCCCTTGACAACTGTTCCTTCTCATTGTTAATTATTTCAGACCCATCAATGAAGTCTAACATAGTTCAGATAACCTTTATTTAGATAGAAGTTTAATCTTGTCTTTAAGATGAGTCACACTTACCTCTTGTTCATCATCTGATTCTCCGATGGCCATAAGTGCTTGTTCATCTCCACCTTTATTTCTGAATCTTCATATGATGTCTCTCCCAAGCAGTAACGATAGCCTTTGTTGATCATTTGTTTATTTTGGGTTGAATTTGTTCCTTCTTCCTTTTCCTTCGTTCAACCCTTTCCTTCTTCCATTCAATTTCCCGCTGGGGACAGTTCTTGATCATGTGATTAGTCTTTTCTCATTTGTAGCAGCCCTCATTGGTCTGTTTCTCAGGAGCCCTTGGTTTTTTGAAGGTTGTACCTCTAGAAGAACCCTTCTCCTCTCATCGGGTACTTTTTGAAATCCCTTGTGATCATGACCACTTCATCCTCCTCTAGATCTATACCTTTAGCTATTCTGATAGCCGGACTCCTTTTCCTCTTAAGTGCATCTATTTTCATGGTTTGCCTTCTTAGTTCATAGGCAGTGAGATTTCCAATCAGTTCATCCAACTTAAGAGTAGTAATGTTCTTTGATTCCTGAATAGCAGTGATTTTGCTTTCCCAAGTTACTAGCAATACCCTTGTCAAGATTTTCTCAACCTTTCCTTCTTCAAGGATAATTCTCCCAAGAGATTTAAGTTCATTTGTTAGTGTTGTGAGACTTAAGTACATCTCCTAGATAGTTTCTCCTTCCTTCATACTGAAATTCTCATATTGAGAATATAGTAGTGTTCCTCTTGATCTCTTTACTTCAGGAGTTCCTTCATGAGCCACTTGTAGAGTGTCCCATATCTCCTTAGTAGTGGTGCAAATTTGAATCTTGTTGTACTCGTCTGGATCTAGTCCACTCACAAGCCATTTCTTGGCCTTAGTATTCTTTTTCTATTTGTTTAAATATTCAGTAGTGCAGTCAGCTCTTGTCTTTGAAATGTCCACTCCTTCAACATTCTTCTTTATAGTAGCCAGGGGACCATCAGTGACTATGTTCTACAGTTCATAGTCTTCTCCTATAATGTGCTCTCTCAACTTATTCTTCCACCAAGAATAGTACTGACCATTAAAGAGTGGGGTCTAGCAGTGGATAGCCCTTCCCAGTTTCCAGGTGGTCCACTCATCTTGATCTTTTCCTAAAGTGTTAACCTTTTCAAGGATAATCGGCTCTGATACCAATTGATGTTTTAAATGTCAATACCACACAAGAAGGGGGGGGGGGGTGATTTGTGTGGTACCCAATTTTTGCTTAACTGAACTATA
>MU673148.1:124147-147551 GCA_026770625.1 Nicotiana glauca
ACACTTAATTAAAAGAAGTGAAGAGAACAAAGGGAAATCAATTGAAAGAAGAAAAGGACGTTTGGGCCATTGTATTCAAAATGTCTGAGCCCAAAACATCAAATTCCCGCCCAAGCCCAGCTTATTGCTAACCCAGTCCATCGTCCAATTAAAACCTCAAACGACGTAGTTTCCGCAATGCAATCCTGGCCCTTGATGTTTGATCTAACGGATGGGAAGCCTCCTAGGTTAATAAGTATATAACTATCCGAATATTACCCTACCCCCCCTCAAATTCGTCGTCTCCAAATGCTAAATATACAGAGAATGTAATGCCGCCGTCGGAAATCACCCCACGGCAGCGGCCGGCGTCCAATGGTGCCCAAACTTACACCATCTCCTCTCCTTCATCTCCCCGTTTCAAATCCACAACCATATTTCTTCAAATATCACCCAAACGCCTCAAAAATGTCGAACCCTAGCGCCGCCACCGCCGTGCACGGCAACGTTACCCTCCAATCACTCCAAAAATGACACCATAGCTTCCCCTCCTCTCCCTCATCATGAATCCACGCTTGAAAACCTTCGAATCATAGTCCACCGGTTCGAATCTTCAATTCTGATTTTACGGCCAAGTCATAAATTGGCCCAAATGAACCCAAAATCATACCAGGCAACCGTCTTCCTTCCCTCATCTTTATTTCATGCCCAAAATCCCCCAAATCCAAGCAGAAGGATCTGAGTTGCGGATCTAGGGTTTGGGGATCGAACCAATTTCGGGGAAATTTTTTCTTGGACGAGTGCTTCTCACAGTGAGTTTCTCTTCAACGTTCTAAGTTTGATTTCTATCAGTGTAGTCTAATAGTTTCTTCTTCTTCTTCTTCTTCTCTATTTAATTTGGTCGATTTTGGAGACCGTTCATAGCTAATTGTGAGTTCATTCCTGTTTGAATTTAATCTCGTCATATTAGTTTAACTTCGTTTGGATTCTTTAATCTAGTTCATTATTGATTTTAGGTAACATTAATCCATCCTTGTGTTTTGCTTAAATGTTAGAGTAACTCTTTGTTAGTTTGTTGAATTCTGCCTCTTTAGTTTTAATTCGATTTTACCGTCTTGGTTTAATTCTTGTTCTATTGAAATTAGTTGTGATTCAGTTCACAATTATGTTCTATTTTTAGTTTCAATCTTGTGTTTAATGTGTTTTGTGACGACCTGGCCCGTCGTCACGTGAGTTACTGCCCCGTTTTCCCCTTATTGTGTTGCTTCATGTTTCAATATTAGTATTAGAGTTAATCGGGTGTAATCGAGTTGGTTTTAGTTGAAAACCAGGCACATAGCCTCTTAGAAGGAAGTTTGTTTATGAAAGTCAACCGGAAGTTGACTATGTAGTTAGAGAGCTCGAATGGGAATTCCGGTGATTCGGTTAGCTTTGGGGGATGATTTGTGACTTAGGAGAGCAATCGGAATTGAATTTGGAGGTCCGGTGTAGAAATAGGCTTGAATTTGCGAAGTTAGAATTTTGGCGAATTCCGGTAGTTAGGTGAGATTTTGATCCGAGGGTCGGAATGGAATTCCGAGAGTTTCAGTAGCTTCATTACGTGATTTTGGATATGTCTGCAAATTTTCAGGTCATTCGGACATCGTTTGGTCGGGTTTTTGCTTGTATGTGAGTTTCGGAAGTTTAAAGGAAAAATTAGGCTTGAATTCGTAGTAATTTGATGATTTTTGTGTTGTTGTATGTGTTTTTATGATTGGAAAAAGTCCGTATGGTGTTTTGGAGTAGGTTGGTTTTTTGGTTAAGGTCCCGGGGGCCTCGGGATGAATTCGGGTGGTCAAACGGACCAAGTTTGGCTATGAGAAGCTGCTGAATTGCAGCAGTTATTGCAGAAGGAAATTGGTCTATGCGATCGCATAGACAGAGTCGCGATCGCATAGCATAGGGTCGTGAAGCACTGCGATCGCATGGGTTGAGTCTGCGATCGCATAAGAGGATTTTGAAGGGCAGCATAATTTGCACTATGCGATCGCATGAGTTGGGACGCGATCGCGTAGGTTTGAGAAGTAAAGCTCTGCGATCGCATAGCTTGGATTGCGTCCGCATAGAAGGTTTTTTTTGAGCTTCTGGAATTTTGTTCATCGCGATCACATGCTCAGGGATGCGATCGCATAGAGTTAAAATTGGGTGACAGAAGGGTTTTTAATAACATTTCATCCGCGAACCAAGTCCCATTTCCACCATTGTTGAGTATATTTTGGAGCTTTTGACGAGGGATTAAGAGGATTTCGACTAGGATTCAATTGGAGGTAAGTTTTATGAGCTAATTACGTGATATTATTGAAGATTCATCATCTAAATCTCTGAAAATTGGGTGAAAATTGGAGAAGTTAGGGCTTGGTTCTTGGTATTGTAAAATTGGAATTTCAAGGGGCTATTGAACTCCGATTTTGATAAATTTTATATTTATGGACTCGCGGCGAGACGAGGATTCCAAAAATGTGAATTTCATAATTTTTTGATCAGTGGGCCCGGGGCTCGGGTTTTGCCAACTTCATGTTTTTGGGTGTTTTTCGAGTTCTTTCAATTGTGTTTGTGTCTCATTAGCTTATTGTAACCTATGTCTTGTGGTTTTGGTCAGATTCTACACTCGAGGAGGTCGATTTGCGAGGAAAGCGCAAGGCGAGCTAGGATTTTAGCCAGTTTGAGGTGGGTAATGGTTATGAATGATATACTGAGGGTTTGAAACCCCGTATTTGCACTATACAGTGCTATGTTGAGATGAAATGCACGTCGTGTGATGAGTGTGGCTATATTGTGGCTGGGGATTCGGACTTGGTCCATCCCGATTGATGACTTACTGTACTTTTTGACTGAGACTGAGCTTATATCCGTAAATTTTAGGCTAGTTGCCATGTTTGGGGCCTTGTGCCGATCTGTAGAACCCTTAGGGGAGTCTGTTGAGCTAATTGACTACATTTTACCTGTTGAACACGTACTCTCAGTCATATCCTTAATTGAAAAACATAATATGAACCGGTATTAGCAAATTGCACTCTAAATGAGAAATACATATGGTTGAATACCCTGTCTTAGATGAGTGGGCCCGTGAGGCCAAGTCTATATCGACTGAGAGGGGTCAAGGACCCCATAGTGAGGTAATTGATATATACTGGATCGGGCTGTACGCCGCAGAAGTATATATATATATATACAGGTATTGGATCGGACTGCACACCGCAGTGATATATATATTGATCGGACTGCACGCCGCAGTGATATATATATGGATCGGACTGCATGCCACAGTGATATATATATGGATCGGACTGCATGCCGCAGTGATATATATATGGATCGGACTGCATGCCGCAGTGATATATATGTGGATCGGACTGCACGCCGCAGTGATATATATATGGATCGGACTGCACACTGCAGTATTATAGTGCTTGGGCTGAAGGAGCCCCTCCGGAGTCTGTATACACCCCCAGTGAGTGCAGTTTACTATTATTTTGGATCGGGTTGCATGCCGCAATATTATATATATATTATTAGATCGGGCTGCACGCCGTAACACTATATATACTATATCGGATCAGGCTGCATGCCGCAGCAGTGATGGAAACTATTGGACAGTAGGAGACTGGTACTGGATTTTTTCCCCTTATTGAAATGCTCCTACCCGTATTGTTATTTATAGAACTGCATAGTGTTCTTACAAGTTTTCTTTCCTTCAGTTATTATTTATTGTTGTTACTCACTGAGTTGGAGTACTCACTCTACTCCCTGCACCTTGTGTGCAGATACAGGGATCCAGGAGGCTAGTTGATATCTTGTTGTTGCTCAGTTTAGTCTCGGAGTTGTCGAGGTAGCTGCCGGCGACCGCAGGACGCGATCTCTCCTTTTAATATTTCCTTTACTCCTGCATTAGACTTGACACATATAGGATATTATTCTGTTGTATTTAGAGGCTCAGACTTGTGACGCCAGAACCTTATAGGCTTTTATTTCCGTTATTTTGTTTTCCGCACTCACTTTATTATTATTATGAAAACAAGAGTTTATGCTCAAATTGAAAATTTTGGATTAATAATTGGAATGGAAATGTAAAATGGTAGGGCTTGCCTAACAAGGTGTTGCGTGCCATCACGACCAGGGTTTGGGTCGTGACAAGTTGGTATTAGAGCCTAGGTTATCAGGTCTCGCGAGTCATGAGCCGATTTAGTAGAGTCTCGCGGATCGGTACGGAGACGTCTGTACTTATCCTCGGGAGACTGTAGAACCTTTAAGAAAACTTCAAATTCTTGAAATTCTTTTCGTGCGACTTTGTTGATCCAAACTAAACTTCTGTATTCTATTCTCTCGCAGATGGCGAGAACACGTACTACCGGACGTGGCAGACGACCACCGTTACCACCCACTAGAGGCCATGGACGCGACTGTGGTCGTGGTCGAGGTAGAGCAGCAGGGGCAGTACCAGTTGACCCACCAGTTGCCCCCACTCAGGATCAGCCTCCAGCTGTAGAGATTCCAGCTGCACCTGCTTAGGCACCAACTGTGTCTATTGTGATTCCGGGTCTTTAGGAGGCCCTAACTTAGATTTTGACGGTTTGCACTGGCCTGGCTCAGGCAGTCTCGGCCACTACTGTCGTAGATACATCTCAGACCGGGGGTGGTCATCAGACCCCCGCAGCTCGCACTCCGAAGCAAGTAGTGCTGGGTCTACAGACACCGGAGGCGCCACCAGTTCAGCAGGTTGCCCCAGTCCAGCCAGTGGCCCCAGTTCAGCCAGTTGTTCCGGTTCAGGGTGATAGGGTCCCAGTGATGCCAGATGACAAGCAGCATCGTCTTGAGAGGTTCAGCAGGCTTTCACCTCCTACTTTTAGTGGTATTCCGAGCGAGGACGCCCAGGGTTTTCTCGATAAGTGTCGACGTATGCTCCGTACAGTAGGGATCCTAGAGTCGAGTTGGGTATCATTTACTACTTTTCTGTTCCAGGGAGCAGCCTTCACATTGTGGGAGGCATATGAGCGCTGTAGACTGACATGTGCGGCAACATTGACATGGCATGAGTTCTCTACTATCTTTCTGGAGAAGTGGATACCACGGTCGCAGAGTGATGAGCTACGTAAGCAGTTTGAGTGGCTTCGCCAGGGGGATATGTTTGTGATGCAGTATGAGGTGAGATTCTCAGAGTTAGCTCGCTATGCTCCTTGGATGGTTCCTACTGATCAGGAGAGGATCAGGCGACTTGTTGACGAACTTATTTATCTATCCGTATTTTGATGACTCGAGAGAGGGTTCTGAGTCATACCTTTGAGGATGCAGTGGATATTGCTTGCGACATTGAGGCAGATCGCCGTTCGGAGTGTGAGGAGAGGGAGGCCTAGAGGTCGTGCGGATCAGGTAGCTTTAGTGATGCTCAGTCTAGAGGCTAGGGTCAGCAGAGCTGAGGTCGATCTTTTAGGCCTCCACAGCCCGCTCGCTCAGAGTACCGTGGGTCACTTTTTGGTCGGGGTTATCAAGGCTCTCATCAGAGTCAGCCATGTCTCAGTGCACTTTCAGCGCAGAGGTCGTCTCAGGCTCCATCTGCTCAGGGTTCATCCTGGTCGAGTTCATCAGCTAGCCACTCTAGCACGAGGGGTTCCCTTCAGTCCCAGCCCCCAGCACCCAGGAGTTGCTATGAGTGTGGGGAGTTCGGGCACATATGGAGGGAGTGTCCCCGCCGTGCATCCATTTCATCTCAGCAGAGGGGCCAGCCCTCATCTTCTGGCCCAGTATCTTCAGCACCCGCCCTGCCAGCTAGGGGTGAGGGTTAGGCAGCTAGGGGTTGCCCCAGAGGGGGAGGCTGATCGGGTGGTGGTCAGGCTCGATTCTATGCTCTTCAGGGCCGTTCAGATGTTGTTGCTTCAAATGCTGTTATCACAGGTACTATTTCAGTCTGCCACAGGGCTGCCTCAGTTTTATTTGATCCTCGATCCACATATTCCTATGTATCTTCATACTTTGCTCATCATTTGGGGACGACCCGAGGGTGTCTTGCGTTACCTGTGCACGTATCTACCCCGGTGGGCAAAACTATCATTGTGGACTATGTATATCGGTCCTGTCTTGTTACTATTGGGGGTTTGGAGACCCGAGTTGACTTACTTCTATTGAGCATGGTTGATTTCGATGTTATTCTGGGCATGGATTGGCTATCTCTATGCCCTGCTATTCTAGACTGTCACACCAAGACAGTCACATTGGCTATGCCGGGCATTCCGAGGATCGAGTGGCATGGTATGACTGATTATGTACCCAGCAAGGTAATTTCTTTCTTAAAGTCCCAGCGGATGGTTGGGAAGGGATGTTTATCGTATTTGGCATTTGTGAGGGATGTTGGAGCTGAGACTCCCAGCCTTGATTCTGTTCCCGTTGAGAGGGATTTTCCGGATGTGTTCCCTTCGGACCTGCCGGGCATGCCGCCGGACAGGGATATTAATTTTGGTATTGATTTGGTGCCGGGCACTCAGCCTATCTCTATTCCTCCTTATCGTATGGCACCAGCTGAGTTAAAGGAATTAAAGGAGCAGCTTCAGGAACTCCTAGATAAGGGGTTCATTCGACCGAGTGTGTCACCGTGGGGTGCACCGGTCTTGTTTGTCAAGAAGAAAGATGGCTCAATGAGGATGTGTATCGATTACAGGCAGCTGAACAAGGTAACAATGAAGAACAAGTATCCTCTACCGCGCATTGATGATTTGTTTGATCAGCTCCAGGGAGCGAGGGTATTCTCGAAGATTGATCTTCGTTCAGGCTATCACCAGCTGAAGATTAGGGACTCCGATATCATGAAGACAGCTTTCAGGACGAGATATGGGCATTATGAGTTTCTAGTTATGTCTTTTGGGCGGACTAATGCCCCAGTCACGTTCATGTATTTGATGAACAGCGTGTTCCGGCCGTATCTGGATTCTTTTATGATTGTGTTTATTGATGACATCCTGGTGTACTCTCGTAGATAGGAGGAGCATGCTCAGTATTTGAGAGTGGTATTGCAGAGGCCGAGGGAGGAGAAGCTTTATGCAAAGTTCTCCAAGTGTGAGTTCTGGCTTGAGTCTATGGCTTTTCTGGGACACGTGCTGTCCAGTGATGGTATACAGGTGGATCCGAAGAAGATAAAGCCGGTGCAGAGCTGGCCTACACCGACCTCAGCCACTGAGATCCATAGTTTCCTTGGGTTGGCAGGATATTATCGCCGGTTTGTTCAGGGATTCTCTTCTATTGCATCACCCTTGACCAGGTTGACTCAGAAGCGTGCTCCATTTGTGTGGTCCGAGGAGTGTGAGGAGAACTTTCAGAAGCTCAAGACAGCATTGACCACGGCTCCAGTTTTGATATTGCCAGCAGCTTCAGGTTCCTACACCGTGTATTGTGATGCCTTGAGAGTTGGCATCGGATATGTGTTGATGCAGGAGGGTAGGGCTATTGCATATGCTTCTCGTCAGTTGAAGCCTCATGAGAAGAACTACCCTATGCATGATTTGGAGTAAGCAGCTATAGTTCATGCTCTGAAGATTTGGAGGCACTATTTGTATGGTGTTTCCTGTGAGGTGTATACTGATCATCGCAGCCTTCAGCATCTGTTCAAGCAGAAAGATCTTAATTCGAGACAGCGGAGGTGGCTTGAGTTGCTTAAGGATTATGACATTACCATATTGTATCATTCGGGGAAGGCCAATGTAGTGACCGATGCTTTGAGCCGGAAGGCAGTTAGTATGGGCAACTTGTCATCTATTCCAGTTGGGGAAAGACCCTTCGCAGTTAATGTTCGGGCGTTGGCTAATCGGATGGTGATATTGGATATTTCAGAGCCGAGTCGGGTGTTGGCTTGTGTTGTTTCTCGGTCCTCCTTGTATGATCGCATCAGAGAGCGTCAGTATGATGATCCACATTTGCTTGTCCTCAAGGACAGGGTTCAGCACGATGGTGCCAGGGATGTGATTATTGATGGTGATGGTGTGTTGCGGATGCAGGGCCGGATTTGCAAGCCCAATGTAGATGGACTTTGAGAGATGATACTAGAGAAGGCTCACAGCTCGCGGTACTCCATTCATCCGGTTACCGCGAAGATGTACCAGGACTTGAAACAACACTACTGGTCGAGGAGGATGAAGAAGGATATTGTGAGTTATGTAGCCCGATGCCTCAACTGTCAGCAGGTCAAGTACGAGCATCAGAGACCGGGCGGTGTTCTTCAACGTATGGTTATTCCTAAGTGGAAATGGGAGCGGATTATTATGGATTTCGTGAGTGGTCTCCCTCGGACTTTGAGGAAGTTTGATTTAGTTTGGGTGATTGTTGATCGCTGACCAAATCCGCATACTTCATTCCAGTATGTACTACTTACTCATCGGAGCGGCTGGCAGGGATTTTATTCGGGAGATTGTCGGGTTACATGGAGTTCCAGTGTCTGTTATCTCGGATAAAGGTACACAGTTCACTTCTCAATTCTGGAGGGTATTTCAGCGGGAGTTGGGTACGCAGGTGGAGTTGAGCACAACATTCCATCCTCAGACAGACGGACAGTCTGAGCGTACTATTCAGATCTTGGAAGATATGTTGTGTGCCTGTGTTATCGATTTTGGAGGTTCGTGGGATGAGTTTTTTGTAGCTTGCAGAGTTTGACTAATTCAACAGTTATCAGTCGAGTATTCAGATGGCCCCGTATGAGGCGTTGTATGGTAGACGGTGTAGATCTCCTGTTGGATGGTTCGAGCCTGGCGAGGCTAGATTGTTGGGGAGTGAGATTGTTCAGGATGCTTTAGAGAGAGTGAAGTTGATCTAGGAGAGAGTTCGTACAGCACAGTCGCGCTAGAAGAGTTATGCGAACCGGAAGGTTCGTGATGTGTCATATATGGTAGGCGAGAAGGTCTTGTTGAAGGTGTCGCCCATGAAGGGTGTTATGCAGTTCGGGAATAAGGGGAAGCTGAGTCCTAGGTTCATTGGCCCTTTCGAGATTCTCAGGAGGATTGTAGAGGTGGCATATTTGCTAGCTTTGCCAACCAGCTTGTCTAGTGTGCATCCGGTATTCCATGTGTCTATGCTCCGGAAGTATGTTGGGGACCCGTCTCATGTGTTGGATTTCAGCACGGTTCAGCTGGATGATGATTTATCATATGATGTGGAGTCGGTGGCTATTCTGGGTCGACAGGTTCGAAAGTTGAGGTCCAAGGAAATTGCTTTGGTAAAGGTGTAGTGTAGAGGTCGGCCCGTGAAGGAGGCTACTTGGGAGACCGAGTAGGAGATGCGGAGCAGATATCCCCACCTATTTGAGACTCCAGGTATGTTTCTTGACCCGCTCAAGGACGAGCGTTTGTTTTAGTTGGGGAGGATGTGACTACCCGGCCTGTCGTCACGTGAGTTACCGCCTCATTTCCCCTTATTTTATTGCTTCATGTTTCAATATTGGTATTAGAGTTAATCGGGTGTAATCGAGTTGGTTTTAGTTGAAAACGAGGCACATAGCCACTTAGAAGGAAGTTTGTTTAGAAAAGTCAACCGGAAGTTGACTATGTGGTTAGAGGGCTCGGATGGGAATTTCGGTTAGCTTTGGGGGATGATTTGTGACTTAGGAGAGCGATCGGAATTGAATTTGGAGGTCCAGTGTAGAAATAGGCTTGAATTCGCGAAGTTGGAATTTTGGCGAATTCCGGTTGTTAGGTGAGATTTTGATCCGAGGGTCGGAATGCAATTTCGAGAGTTTTAGTAGCTTCGTTAGGTGATTTTGGATATGCCTGCAAATATTCAGGTCATTCGGACGTCGTTTGGTCAGGTTTTTGATTGTATGTGAGTTTCTGAAGTTTAAAGGAAAAATTAGGCTTGAATTCGTAGTAATTTGATGATTTTTGTGTTGTTGTATGTGTTGTTATGATTGGAACAAGTCCGTATGGTGTTTTGGAGTAGGTTGGTATTTTTGGTTGAGGTCCCGGGGGCCTTGGGATGAATTCGGGTGGTCAACCGGACCAAGTTTGGCTATTGGAAGCTGCTAAATTGCAACAGTTATTGCAGAAGGAAATTGGTCTATGCGATCGCATAGACAGAGTCGCGATCGCATAGCACATGGTCGTGAAGCACTGCGATCGCATAAGAGGATTTTGAAGGGCAGCTTAATTTGCACTATGCGATCGCATGAGTTGGGACGCGATCGGATAGGTTTTAGAAGTAAAGCACTGCAATCACATAGCTTGGATTGCGTTCGCGTAGAAGGTTTTTTTTGAGCTTCTGGAATTTTGTTCATCGCGATCGCATGCTCAGGGCTGCGATCGCATAGAGTTAAAATTGGGCGACAGAAGGGTTTTTAATAAAATTTCACCCGCGAACCAAGTCCCATTTCCACCATTGTTGAGCATATTTTGGAGCTTTTGACGAGGGATTAAGAGGATTTCGACTAGGATTCGATTGGAGGTAAGTTTTATGAGCTAATTACTTGATATTATTGAAGATTCATCATCTAAATCTCTGAAAATTGGGTGAAAATTGGAGAAGTTAGGGCTTGGTTCTTGCTATTGTAAAATTGGAATTTGAAGGGGCTATTGAACTTTGATTATGATAAATTTTATATGTACGGACTCATGGCGAGATGAGGATTCCGAAAATGTTAATTTTGTAATTTTTCAATAAGTGGGCCCGGGGCTCGGGTTTTGCCAACTTCGTGTTTTTGGGTGTTTTTCGAGTTCTTTCAATTGGGTTATGTATCATTAGCTTATTGTAACCTATTCCTTGTGATTTTGGTCAGATTCTACACTCGAGGAGGTCGAATTGCGAGGAAAGCGCAAGGTGAGCTAGGATTTTGGCCGGTTTGAGGTGAATAATGGTTATGAATGATATACTGAGGGTTTGAAACCCCGTATTTGCACTATACAGTGCTATGTTGAGATGAAATGCGCACTGTGTGATGAGCGTGGCTATATTGTGGCTGGGGATTCGGACTTGGTCCATCGCGATTGATGGCTTACTGTACTTTTTGACTGAGACTGAGCTTATATCCGTACATTTTGGGCTAGTTGCCATGTTTATGGCCTTGTGCCGTTCTGTAGAACCCTTAGGGGAGTCCGTTGGGCTAATTGACCACATTTTACCTATTGAACACGTACTCTCAGTCATATCCTTAATTGTAAAACATAATATGAACCAGTATTAGCAAATTGCACTCTAAATGAGAAATACCTAGGGTTGAATACCATGTCTTAGCTGAGTGGGACTGTGAGGCCAAGTCTATATCGACTGAGAGGGGTCAAGGACCCCATAGTGAGGTAATTGATATATATCGGATCGGGCTGCACGCCGCATAAGTATATATATATACATGTATTGGATCAGACTGCACGCCACAGTGATATATATATTGATCGGACTGCACGCCGCAGTGATATATATGTGGATCAGACTGCATGCCACAGTGATATATATATGGATCGGACTACATGCCGCAGTGATATATATATGGATCGGACTACACGCCACAGTATTATAGCGCTTGGGTTGAAGGAGCCCCTCCGGAGTCTGCACACACCCTCAGTGAGCGCAGTTTACTATTATATTGGATCAGGCTGCACGCCGCAGCATTATATATATATTATTGGATCGGGCTGCACGCTGCAGCACTATATATATGGGGCTGCATGCCGCAGCAGTGTTGGAAACTGTTGGACAGTAGGAGACTGGTACTGGATTTTTTCCCCTTATTGAAATGCTTCTACCCGTACTGTTATTTATAGAACTGCATAGTGTTCTTACAGGTTTTATTTCCTTCAGTTATTATTTATTGCTGTTACTCACTGAGTTGGAGTACTCACTCTACTCCCTGGACCTTGTGTTTAGATACAAGGATCCAGGAGGCTAGTTGATATCTTGTTGCTGCTCAGTTTAGTCTCGGAGTTATCGAGGTAGATGCCGGTGTCCGCAGGACCCGATCTCTCCTTTTGATATTTCCTTTACTCCTGCATTAGACTTGACATGTATAGGATATTATTTCATTGTATTTAGAGGCTCAGACTTGTGACGCCAGATCCTTATGGGCTGCTATTTCGGTTATTTTGTTTTCTGCACTCACTTTATTATTATTATGAAAACAAGAGTTTATGCTTAACTTGGAAATTTTGGATTAATAATTGGAATGGAAATGCAAAATGGTCGATCTTTCCTAACAAGGTGTTGGGCGCCATCACGATCGGGGTTTGGGTCGTGACAAGTTGGTATCAGAGCCTAGGTTATCAGGTCTTGCGAGTCATGAGCCGGTTTAGTAGATTCTCGCGGATCGGTACAGAGACGTCTGTACTTATCCTCGGGAGGCTGCAGAACCTTTAAGAAAACTTCAAATTCTTGAAATTCTTGTCGTGCGACTTTGTTGATCCGAACTAAACTTTTGTATTCTATTCTATCGCAGATGGCGAGAACACGCACTACCGGACGTGGCGGACGACCACCGTTACCACCCACTAGAGGCTGTGGATGCGGCCATGGTCGTGGTCGAGGCAGAGCAGCAGGGTCAGTACCAGTTGACCCACCAGTTGCCCCTACTCAGGATCAACCTCCAGCTGCAGAGATTCCAGCAGCACCTGCTCAGGCACCAGCTATGCCTATTGTGATTCCGGGTCTTCAGGAGGCCCTAACTCAGATCTTAACGGTTTGCATTGGCCTGGCTCAAGCAGACTCGGCCACTACTGCCGCAGCAACATCTCAGATCGGGGGTGGTCATCAGACCCCCGCAGCTCGCACTCCGGAGCAGGTAGTGCAGGGTCTACAAACACCAGAGGCACCACCAGTTCAGCAGGTTGCCCCAGTCCAGCCAATGGCCCCAGTTCAGCCGGTTGTTCCGGTTCAGGGTGATAGGGTCCCAGTAATGCCAGACGACGAGCAGCGTCATCTTGAGAGGTTCAGCAGGCTTTCACCTCCTACTTTCAATGGTATTCCGTGCGAGGACGCCCAGGGTTTTCTCGACAAGTGTCGACGTATGCTCCGTACAGAAGGGATCCTAGAGTCAAGTGGGGTATCATTTACTACTCTTCAGTTCCAGGGAGCAGCCTTCACATGGTGGGAGGCATATGAGCGTCGTAGGCCGACATGTGCAGCACCATTGACATGGTAGGAGTTGTCCACTATCTTTCTGGCGAAATGGATACCACGGTCGTAGAGGGAGGAGCTACATAGGCAGTTTAAGTGGCTTCGCCAAGGGGATATGTCTGTGATACGGTATGAGGTGAGATTCTCAAAGTTAGCTCGCTATGCTCCTTGGATGGTTCCTGCTGATCAGGAGAGGATCAGGCGATTTGTGGACGGACTTATTTATCCTATCCGTATTTTGATGACTCGAGAGAAGGTCCTGAGTCATACCTTTGAGGATGTAGTGGATATTGCTTGCGACATTGAGGCAGATCGCCGTCGAGAGCGTGAGGAGAGGGAGGCCAAGAGGCCTCGAGAATCAGGTAGCTTCAGTGGTGCTTAGTCTAGAGGCCAGGGTCAGCAGAGCCGAGGTCGATCTTTTAGGACTCCACAACCCGCTCGCTCAGAGTACCGTGGGTTATCTTCTGGTCGGGGTTATTAGGGCTCTCATCAGAGTCAGCCATCTCTCAGTGCACTTCCAGCGCAGGGTTCGTCTTAGGCTCTATCTGCTCAGGTTTCATCCCGGCCGAGTTCATTATCTAGCCACTCTGGCACGAAGGTTTCCCTTCAGTCCCAGCCCCCAGCACCCGGGAATTGCTATGAGTGTGGGGTGTTCGGGCACATACGGAGGGAATGTCCCCGCCGTGCATCCAGTTCATTTTAGTAGATGGGCCAGCCCTCATCTTCTGGCCCAGTATCTTCAGCACCCGCCTCGCCAGCTAGGGGTGAGGGTCAGGCAGCTAGGGGTCGCCCCAGAGGGGGAGGCCGATCGGGTGGTGGTCAGGCTCGATTCTATGCTCTTCAGGGCCGTTCAGATGTTGTTGCTTCGGATGCTGTTATCACAGGTACTATTTTAGTCTGCCACAGGGATGCCTCAGTTTTATTTGATCCTGGCTCCATATATTCCTATGTATCTTCATACTTTGCTCATCATTTGGGGACGACCCGAGGGTGTCTTGCGTTACCTGTGCAAGTATCTACCCCGATGGGCGATACTGTCATTGTGGACCATGTATATCGGTCCTGTCTTGTTATTATTGGGGGTCTGGAGACCCGAGTTGACTTATTGCTATTGAGCATGGTTGATTTTGATGTTATTCTGGGCATGGATTGGCTATCTCCGTGCCATGCTATTCTAGACTGTCACACCAAGACAGTCACATTGGCTATGCGGGGTATTCCGAGGATCGAGTGGCATGGTATGACTGATTATGTACCCAGCAAGGTAATTTCTTTCTTAAAGTCCCAGCGGATGGTTGGGAAGGGATGTTTATCGTATTTGGCATTTGTGAGGGATGTTGGAGCTGAGACTCCCAGCCTTGATTCTATTCTCGTTGTGAGGGATTTTCTGGATGTGTTCCCTTCGGACTTGCCGGGCATGCCGCCGGACAGGGATATTGATTTTGGTATTGATTTGGTGCCGGGCACTCAGCCTATCTCTATTCCTCCTTATCGTATGGCACCAGCTAAGTTATAGGAATTGAAGGAGCACCTTCAGGAACTCCCAGATAAGGGGTTCATTCCACCGAGTATGTCACCGTGGGGTGCACCGGTCTTGTTTATCAAGAAGAAAGATGGCTCAATGAGGATGTGTATCAATTACAGGCAACTGAACAAGGTAACAGTGAAGAACAAGTATCCTCTACCGCCCATTGATGATTTGTTTGATCAGCTCCAGGGAGCGAGGGTATTCTCGAAGATTGATCTTCATTCAGGCTATCACCAGCCGAATATTAGGGACTCCGATATCATGAAGACAACTTTCAGGACGCGATATGGGAATTATGAGTTTCTAGTTATGTCTTTTGGGCTGACTAATGCCCCAGCCGCATTCATGCATTTGATGAACAACGTGTTCCAGTCGTATCTGGATTCCTTTGTGATTATGTTTATTGATGACATCCTAGTGTACTCTCGTAGCCAGGAAGAGCATGCTCATCATTTGAGAGTGGTGTTGCAGAGGCTATGGAAGGAGAAGCTTTATGCAAAGTTCTCCAAGTGTGAGTTCTGGCTTGAGTCTGTGGCTTTTCTAGGACACGTGTTGTCCAGTGATGGTATACAGGTGGATCCGAAGAAGATAGAGGCGGTGCAGAGCTGGCCTAGACCGACCTCAGCCACTGAGATCCGTAGTTTCCTTGGGTTTGTAGGATATTATCGCCGGTTTGTTCAGGGATTCTCTTCAATTGTATCACCCTTGACCAGGTTGACTCAGAAGGGTGCTCCATTTGTGTGGTCCGAGGAGTGTGAGGAGAGCTTTCAGAAGCTCAAGACAGCATTGACCACGACTCCAGTTTTGATATTGCCAGCAGCTTCAGGTTCCTACACCGTGTATTGTGATGCCTCAAGAGTTGGCATCGGATGTGTGCTGATGCAGGAGGGTAGGGTTATTGCATATGCTTCTCGTCAGTTTAAGCCTCATGAGAAGAACTACCCTGTGCATGATTTGGAGTTAGCAGTTATAGTGCATGCTCTGATGATTTGTAGGTACTACTTGTATGTTTGTTTCTGTGAGGTGTATATTGATCATCGCAACCTTCAGCATATGTTCAAGCAGAAAGATCTTAATTTGAGATAGCGGAGGTGGCTTGAGTTGCTTAAAGATTATGACATTACCATATTGTATCATCCGGGGAAGGCCAATGTAGTGGCCGATGCTTTGAGCCGAAAGGCAGTTAGCATGGGCAGCTTGGCATATATTACAGTTTGGGAGAGACCCTTCGCAGTTGATGTTCGGGCGTTGGCTAATCGGATGGTGAGATTGGATATTTCAGAGCCGAGTTGGGTGTTGGCTTGTGTTGTTTCTCGGTCCTCCTTGTATGATCGCATCAGAGAGCGTTAGTATGATGATCCACATTTGCTTGTCCTCAAGGACAGGGTTCATCACGATGATGCCAGGGATGTGATTATTGATGGTAATGGTGTGTTGCGGATGCAGGGCCGGATTTGCGTGCCCAATGTAGATGGACTTCGAGAGATGATACTAGAGGAGGCTCACAGCTCGCAGTACTCCATTCATTCGGTTACCGTGAAGATGTACCAGGACTTGAGACATCACTACTGGTGGAGGAGGATGAAGAAGGATATTGTGAGTTATGTAGCCCGATGCCTCAACTGTCAGCAGGTCAAGTACGAGCATCAGAGACCGGGAGATGTTCTTCAACGTATGGTTATTCCTGAGTGGCAATGGGAGCGAATTACTATGGATTTCGTGAGTGGTCTCCCTCAGACTTCGAGGAAGTTTGATTCCGTTTGGGTCATTGTTGATCGGCTGACCAAATCCGTGCACTTCATTCCAGTATGTACTACTAACTCATCGGAGCGGCTGGCAGGGATCTTTATTCGGGAGATTGTCAAGTTGCATGGAGTTCCAGTGTCTATTATCTCGGATAGAGGTACACAGTTCACTTCTCAGTTCTTGAGGGTATTTTAGCGGGAGTTAGGTATGCAGGTGGAGTTGAGCATAGCATTCCATCCTCAGACGGATGGACAGTCTGAGCGCACTATTCAGATCTTGGAGGATATGTTGTGTGCCTGTGTTATCGATTTTGGAGGTTCATGGGATGAGTTTTTTCCGCTTGCAGAGTTTGCCTACAACAACAGTTATCGGTCGAATATTCAGATAGCCCCGTATGAGGCATTGTATGGTAGACGTGTAGATCTCTTGTTGGATGGTTCGAGCCTGGCGAGGCTAGATTGTTGGGGACTGAGATGGTTCAGGATGCTTTAGAGAGAGTGAAGTTGATCCAGGAGAGGCTTCGTACAACACAGTCACGCCAGAAGAGTTATGCAGACCGGAAGGTTCGTGATGTGTCATATATGGTAGGCAAGAAGTTCTTGTTGAAGGTTTCGCCCATAAAGGGTGTTATGCGGTTCGGGAAGAAGGGGAAGCTGAGACCTAGGTTCATTGGCCCTTTCGAGATTCTTAGGAGGATTGGAGAGGTGGCATATGAGCTAGCTTTGCCACCCAGCTTGTCTAGTATGCATCCGGTAATCCATGTGTTTATGCTCCGGAAGTATGTTGGGGACCCGTCTCATGTGTTAGATTTCAGCACGGTTCAGCTGGATGATGATTTATCATATGATGTGGAGCCGGTGGCTATTCTGGGTTGACAGGTTCGAAAGTTGAGGTCCAAGGATATTGCTTCGGTAAAGGTGCAGTGGAGAGGTCGGCCCGTGGAGGAGGCTACTTGGGAGACCGAGTAGGAGATGCGGAGTAGATATCCCCACCTATTTGAGACTCTAGGTATGTTTCTTGACCCGCTCGAGGATGAGCGTTTGTTTTAATTAGGGAGGATGTGACTACCCGGCCCGTCATCACGTGAGTTACCGCCCTGTTTCCCCCTTATTGTGTTGCTTCATGTTTCAATATTGGTATTAGAGTTAATCGGGTGTAATCGAGTTGGTTTTAGTTGAAACCGAGGCACATAGCCACTTAGAAGGAAGTTTGTTTAGAAAAGTCAACCGGAAGTTGACTATATGGTTAGAGGGCACGGATGGGAATTTCGGTGATTCGGTTAGCTTCGTGGGATGATTTGTGACTTAGGAGAGCGATCAGAATTGAATTTGGAGGTCCGGTGTAGAAATAGGCTTGAATTCGCGTAGTTGGAATTTTGGCAAATTCCGGTTGTTAGGTGAGATTTTGAGCCGAGGGCCAGAATGGAATTCCGAGAGTTTCAGTAGATTCGTTAGGTGATTTTGGATATGTCTGCAAATTTTCAGGTCATTCGGACGTCGTTTGGTCGGGTTTTTGATTGTATGTGTGTTTCGGAAGTTTAAAGGAAAAATTAGGCTTGAATTCGTTGTAATTTGATGTTTTTTGTGTTGTTGTATGTGTTTTTATGATTGGAACAAGTCCGTATGGTGTTTTGGAGTAGGTTGGTATTTTTGGTTGAGGTCCCGGGAGCCTCGGGATGAATTTGGGTGGTCAAACGGACTAAGTTTGGCTATTTGAAGCTGCTGAATTGCAACAGTTATTGTAGAAGGAAATTGGTCTATGCGATCACATATACAGAGTCGCGATCGCATAGCATAGGGTCATGAAGCACTGCGATCGCATAAGAGGATTTTGAAGGGTAGCATAATTTGCACTATGCGATCGCACGAGTTGGGATGCGATCGCATAGGTTTGAGAAGTAAAGCACTACGATCGCATAGCTTGGATTGCGTTCGCATAGAAGGTTTTTTTTGAGCTTCTGGAATTTTGTTCATCGCGATCGCATGCTCAGGGCTGCGATCGCATAGAGTTAAAATTGGGCGACAGAAGGGTTTTTAATAACATTTCATCCGCGAACTAAGTCCCATTTCCACCATTGTTGAGCACATTTTGGAGCTTTTGACGAGGGATTAAGAGGATTTCGACTAGGATTCAATTGGAGGCAAGTTTTATGAGCTAATTACGTGATATTATTGAAGATTCATCATCTAAATCTTTGACAATTTGGTGAGAATTGGAGAAGTTAGGGCTTGGTTCTTGGTATTGTAAAATTGGAATTTGAAGGGGCTATTGAACTCCGATTTTGATAAATTTTATTTGTACGGACTCGTGACGAGACGAGGATTCCAAAAATGTGAATTTCATAATTTTTTGATAAGTGGGCCCGGGGCTCGAGTTTTGCCAACTTCGTATTTTTGGGTGTTTTTCGAGTTCTTTCAATAGGGTTGTGTCTCATTAGCTTATTGTAACCTATTCCTTGTGGTTTTGGTCAGATTCTACACTCGAAGAGGTCGATTTGAGAGGAAAGCACAAGGCGAGCTAGGATTTTGGCTGGTTTGAGAAGAGTAATGGTTATGAATGATATACTGAGGGTTTGAAACCCCGTATTTGCACTATACGGTGCTATGTTGAGATGAAACGCGCGCCGTGTGATAAGCGTGGCTATATTGTGGATGGGGATTCAGACTTGGTCCATCCCGATTGATGGCTTACTATACTTTTTGACTGAGACTGAGCTTATATCCATACATTTCGGGCTAGCTGCCATGTTTGGGGCCTTGTGCCGATCTGTAGAACCCTTAGGGGAGTCCGTTGAGCTAATTGACTACATTTTACCTGTTGAACACGTACTCTCAGTCATATCCTTAATTGTAAAACATAATATGAACCAATATTAGCAAATTGCACTCTAAATGAGAAATACCTAGGGTTGAATACCCTGTCTTAGCTGAGTGGGCCCATAAGGCCAAGTCTATATCGACTGAGAGGGGTCAAGGACCCCATAGTGAGGTAATTGATATATACCAGATCGGGCTGCACGCCGCAGCAGTATATATATATATATACATGTATTGGATCGGACTGCACGTCACAGTGATATATATATGGATCGGACTGCACGCCGCAGTGATATATATATGGATTGGAGTGCACGCCGCAGTGCTATATATAGATCGGACTGCACGCCACAGTGATATATATATGGATCGGACTGCACGCTCCAGTGATATCGCGCTTGGGCTGAAGGAGCCCCTCCGGAGTCTGCACACACACCCAGTGAGTGCAGTTTACTATTATATTGGATCGAGCTGCACGCCGCAGCATTATATATATATATATTATTGGATCGGGCTGCACGCCACAACACTTTATATACTATATCGGATCGGGCTACACGCCGCAGCAGTGTTGGAAACTGTTGGACAGTAGGA
The DNA here is from genome assembly GCA_026770625.1 of Nicotiana glauca. Classification (NCBI taxonomy): domain Eukaryota; kingdom Viridiplantae; phylum Streptophyta; class Magnoliopsida; order Solanales; family Solanaceae; genus Nicotiana; species Nicotiana glauca. Next base: position 143,918 of record MU673148.1, read on the forward strand.
GACTGGTTCTGTATTTTTTCCCTTATTGAAATGCTCCTACCCGTACTGTTATTTATAGAACTGCATAGTGTTTTTACAGGTTTTCTTTCCTTCAGTTATTATTTATTGTTGTTACTCACTGAGTTGGAGTACTCACTCTACTCCCTGCACCTTATGTGCAGATATAGGGATCCAGGAGGCTAGTTGATATCTTGTTGCTGCTCAGTTTAGTCTCGGAGTTATCGAGGTAGCTGCCGGCGTCCGCAAGACCCGATATCTCCTTTTGATATTTCCTTTACTCCTGCATTAGATTTGACATGTATAGGATATTATTTCGTTGTATTTAGAGGCTCAGACTTGTGACACCAGAACCATATGGGCTGTTATTTTGGTTATTTTGTTTTCCGCACTCACTTTATTATTATTATGAAAACAAGAGTTTATGCTTAAATTGGAAATTTTGGATTAACAATTGGAATGGAAATGTAAAATGGTCGGGCTTTCCTAACAATGTGTTGGGCGCCATCACGACCAGGGTTTGGGTCGTGACATGTTTACTAGTTCATGATGTTAGTTTTATAATTTCAGTGTTGTTTGTCAATTATTAGTGTGTTTCTTTCGTTTAATTGTTGTTTACTTTAGTCTAATGATAGTACAAATTGAAGAATTTAGGTGAGTTAGGATTAAATTTTAGTTGTGTTGATTGGTTATAGCTGGTTTAGACTCATTAGGATTAACTTCAGTTAATTTTTAACAGGGGTAAGGGGTTTGGTGTAGTTAGCATTGGGCTGTAAATTTCAAACTATTAGAAGGGAATTTTAGGCATAAAAAGGGTAGTTTCTTTAGGAATAGTAGTTTCAAAGTAAGGGTAAGGGTAATTTAGGTTTTTCATAGTTAAAAGAATACCCTAGGGCCTTCTAGAAGGGGGGGCCTTAGTGTAAGTTTTCTGCATTTTTATCCAGTAACTTGGGTAACAAGTCAAAAATATAGGGTCTAATAGGCAATTTCTGAAATAAAAAAAGGGGAAAAAGAGGGAAATATTTCCAGAATATTCTGCCCCAATCTTGGCCTATAAAAGGCATCTCTAATGCCTTCTTTTACAAGTTTACATGCCCTGAGAATACCCAGCCCCTTTTTAGCCATCAAAAAAATCGCTCAAAAGTCTTCTTTTCTTTTCATTTTAGATCTAATTTTGAAATTCAAATCTGAAAAAAAAGACAATAGAAAATCTCCAAAAAAATCCAAAAACAAACACAAAAACAATAGAAAAAACCAAAAATACCGTTCCATCTAAATTCTGGTTGATTTTCACTATTTAGCTGTTTGATCTACACTTCCCTAGTTAAATTTCTGGTTGTTTTAGCTGCTGAAGCTTTATTTGGGTTGGATTTCAAGTTTTAATTTGGTTTCAAGCAATTTTATCTGGTTTTCATGGACTTCATTAAGTTCTGATTGTTTCCTAGGCTGTTCTAGAGCTATTCTGGGTTGATTTTGGATTTATTCTCACTGGTTGATTTCTAGTTGCTGTTGTTTTTGTTGCTGACTCCTCTTCTGCTTCTTATTTGAACCAAACTCCAGGTACACATCCAAGTTCAGCTCGATGTAGCTTTGAAGTTTGAAAAAAATGAAATGAAATGTTCATCCGTATCCTGAAACATGTTTGTCCAACTGTAATGAATGCTTTGTATTAGGTTCAGTTCATTTTTTCATATATTTCCTGGACTGTTAATTAGACTGAGTGGTTTGTACTAAACTGAACATTGAATGTGAATTAGTTAGTTGTTAAATTATGAATCCTATAATTGCATAAAGTATAACTGAACTCTTGCAATAGTTGTAGTTGATTTGGAGTAGTTGTTTGTTTGGGGTTTGGATAGTTGTAGTTGATTTGTATGAGATGTGTAGTGACACCACTGATGTCGTAATGCATAGAGTAGGCGTATGACTGAATCAAGATAATGTTCAATTAATTTTAAATTGAGTGAGTTGATGAGAATTTCCTAGAATTGCTAATTTGAATCACGTGAATTAAGAAACTCGATTGAATTTTCAATTTGTGTTTCTGTTGCATTTTAACAATTGTTTGAAATCAGTAGATCAGACAAGGTCCACTTACTAAACCAACTCGTTAAAATTGTTGGCTTGTGATAATTGATTGGTATAATAATTTGATTAAAATTCTTGAGTTCCTATTTAAAATAGTAGTAAGCATTGGTCATTTGGACCCCATTGTTGTTTCTGCGGCTTTGTTGTCATGGGAGTCACAGCGTCTCCAGGGATTCGATCGCCATGTACCTACGCAGCTGGCTGGTGAGAAATTGGGCCAAATTCAGGCCTAGTTTGAGGTATTTCTGCCTAAGGCAAGTGAATGGTCCTTTGAGACAATTGTTAATAAATCGCAATTGCTCCATTAGTTTTAACATAAGTTTGGGTTTTGAGTTAGGTAGCGGGTCCAAATTAAAAGGATCTTCCTTTTGTTTGGGTTCGGACTTGAACCTAAAAACCCGAATTCTAATAATCAATTAGGATCTTCTCTTTTCCTTTAGAGTCAAAACAAAAATTAGAAAATATAGTTACTTTTAGGTTTATCCTTTTAAAAATAAAATGAGACGAGCCTCGCCCAATAAAAATACAAAATTTCGGGGCCCTTAATAAAGGCTTAAAAATATTTAAAAAATCGGGAAGGTTCGTTTAGCGAATTTCACGACCCTCCCAAAAGATTATGATACATTAGACTCCGTTAGGCACGTTTTTAGTAAATTTACATTCCTAAATTCGGGTGTGCATTTCATGCGACCCAAATTCAAATCCAAAAATGTTGAATAAGAATGTGTCAAGGATCCGGGTGCATTTCATATGACGTGATCCGAAAACACGTTCTTAAATGACGTTCACTTTCGTAAATAAAAATAATAATTGATAAAAAGCGGCAAATAATTATAAAATTGCACTATATGTTGGAGCATGTATAAAAAATTAGATTTTAGCCGTTTATAATAATTTAAGTAACTGTTCTAGAACCACGGGATCCGAGGGTGCCTAATACCTTCCATCGGGTCAATAGAATTCCTTACACAGAATTTCTGATTCGCAGACTCCAATTTGGAAGTCAACAATTTTCCTCGATTTGGGATTTAATTAAACCGGTGACTTGGGACACCAAAAGTCAATCCTATCCCAAGTGGCGACTCATAAATAAATAATCCCATTTCGAATAATGTCACTTAAATTGGAAAAACTCCCCTTATACATCTATCCTTCGTGGTAGGGTATGTAAAAAAGGGAGGTGTGATAGCTCTGGCGACTCTGCTGGGGACACGAACCCAGAATTCCTGTTCAGGGTTCAAAGAATTCAAGCTTAGTTTAATTGTTATATTTGGCCTTATCTGATTTTTCTACATGCTTCCTTGCTATATGTGCTAAATGTTTTACCGCTTCGATATTTGTTCAAATTGTATATATAAACTGCCGCGAATCCCTTCCTCTTTCTGAGTCTTCTACATCATGGAGAAGGGTGCACTTCGTGTAGCTTCTCTTCTATTTAGAGTCTTTCCCAATTTAGAACGAGGTTGGATAAGTTGCTAAGCCGGCGGAGCTTCTGTATCCCCGGTACGCTGCCTCCCCCTCGGCTCGAGTTGTCCGCTCGGGTAAGCCA
>MU673150.1:5019-23084 GCA_026770625.1 Nicotiana glauca
GCTGGCATGTATATAATTTCATTAACAGGTAACCATCCAAACGTCCATTCTATTTGACTAGCAGTAAGGGATCGAAAGTATGTTGTCCAACCCGTAAACCCTTCTGGCAAATTAACCCCTTTAATCCTCGTGTAGAACTCTTCTATGCATGTTTTTCTGGAGACCCATAGCTCAAAAACTGAGGGTGATGGCACAGGTGCTCGGTCATCCAGATTTGCAGCAGTAGATTGCATCCCTCGAAGAAATTTTTTCCGGCTTTACAGGCTGTAAGAGCGCGAAAAATATCAGCTAGTATCATAGGTGCAAGAGTGCTTTTGTCTTGAGTCATTAAAGTATTGACGACCCCGGCTATTTTTATGTCAATGTTTCCATATTTCCTTGGAAATATCACCAGGCCCAGAAAAACCACCATGAAAGCAACACGCCTATGCTCTTCCCATTTTTGGCGGTTGTTGTTACTACATATCTTGCTTTCTGGATTGTTGAACCCCCCCCCCCAATATGACCATATCTACGGTATATGAAGTGTGGAGTGCAAAAGCCAATTGCCAGATCTTCGTTGTGAACTGTTCTACGTATCTTCAGAGAGTCTAAAAATCTGTGCACAGTTACAATTCTTGGAGCCACTAAATATTTATCTTTTAAAGGAACCTCATCTTTCCCGATATACCCAGCCATTTCTTCTAATGTTGGGGTAAGCTCGAAGTCTGAGAAATGGAACACATTGTGTGCCGGGTCCCAACACGTCACTAATGCTCTGATAATATCTCCCCGAGGCACAATTTCTAGCAAACCGGTAAGCCCTTTCAAATATTTCTTAACTTCATCTCGCCCTTCGTTTCCTAAATCATTCCACCACAGACGTAACTCCAAAGGGATCTTGTTCATGATTGAGAAAGGTTCATTTTGATTAGTCCTCATCCTGCACATTTAAGGTGATTTAATCACTTAAAAGAAAAAGACACTATACATATTATTATTTTATTTTATTATTATTATTTTATTTTTTCAATTATAATTTCCAAAATAAAGTCCGATTTTCTGATACGGCCTTTCAGCATTTCAAAGAGAAGATTTCAAGGCCATGTCCACAAATTAAAAGAATTCATTCAGAGTGGTTGTTCTTCCAAAAATGGCCTTACGGCGTTCTTTTGAGTGATATCTGGCCTATTTTGAACAAGAATGACATCACCCGACTTATTTACAAAAATTAAAAAAAATTAGTATTTTTGGCTATTTTTGCAAAAAAGATGTGGTTGGACCCGTCAAGGATTGCCTACATATCTCACACGTGGTAAGAATCAAACCAGCGTAGTTCTGGCAAATTAACGAACTATTTTTAAAACAAGAATTTTTTTTATTATTATTTTTATTTTTGACATTTCAAACTATTTTCCTTTTCTATTTTTTTTTTTGAAAACAAGACAAAATAATAACTCTCTTTTTCCTTTTCATTTTCAACAAACAATAAAACAACCTATTTTTTCCAAAATAAAGGCACTTTTTTTTTTCTGCGAACAATTTCCAAAAATAAAGATCTTTTTCTATTTTTCTTTTGCTTTTAGTAAAACAAACTATTAAAAACAAAATATTTCCATTTTATTATTTCGGCGGAGTTTCGACAGCATTTGGGCATCGGTTTTTCTAAAACTAAACAATTAATTCTTTACACTGCTATTTCTCTCTTTTTCTCTTTTTCTCAATTTCACAAAATTCCCGATGTTCAAAAACCGGTCAGCATGCGGCCCGAGACAAATAAATGCAACATGTAAAATGTATCATGGTAGTCTTTTCATATTTGGTTACCTGTCCTAGACGGACCCAACCCCTGTGTTGAGTCCCCTAAGTCATACGTGATGCAAATAACGTCCCTATTCTAAGTTCAAAACCTCGTTATATGTTCTAGACTGTGTACCCGAGCGGACAACTCGAGTCGAGGAGGGGGCTACGTACCGGGGACCCGCAGGATCGTCCGGCTTAGTAACTTGTCGGGCCTCTTTCTTATTTTAGGGTATGACACTAACAGAATAGGGAGTCTCAACCAGTAATCACATCCCCGGAGGTGAGAAGAGAAGGGTTTTCGGCACAGTTTATATTTACAGTTCAAATAATATCAAAGCGATAAACATTTAGCACATTTAAGCATGAACATGTAAGAAAATCAGATATAAACAAATACAACAATTATTCCGAGCTCGAATTCTTAAACCCTGAACCGAAGTTCTGGGTTTGTTTCCCCAGCAGAGTCGCCAGGGCTTTCACACCTCCTTTTTATGCCGAAGTTTTAATACACCCCGTGAAGGGCGTAAAGGAGTTTTTTCAATTAAAGGACAGTCCGAACGGGATTTGTTATTATTTATTCAGAGTCGCCACTTGGGAGATTTATGGTGTCCCAAGTCACCGGATTGAATCCCGAATCGAGGAAAATATGACTCTGTTAACAGTCCGCGAACTAGAAATCCGGATAAGGAATTCTGTTAACCCGGGAGAAGGTGTTAGGCATTCCCGGATTCCGTGGTTCTAGCACGGTCGCTTAACTGCCCTATTTGATTTTATCTGGTTTTATAACATGTTCTAACCTATGTGCCTTTTATTAATAACCCGCTTTATTTATATATTAATTTTTAATAAGAATTGCAACGTCGTGAAAATATATCTCGAACCACGCCGTACTAGTACGCCCTTGGCTTTTAACACATTTCGACTTCGTTGAGATTTGGATTTGGGTCACATAAATGTGCACCCGTATTTAGGAAGGTAATATTATTAACATGCGCGCCTAGAGCAACTACGCGTTTATTATCTTCAGGGAAGACCGTGAAATTCGCTAAACGGTCCTCCCGAGTTCTAAGTATTTTAGTAAGTAATTAATGAAGGACCCACAATTTGTGGGTTTTGTTTAGCGAGGCTCATCTCATTTTTATTTTTAAAGCCGACCTAAAAGCAATTTACAATTATCTACTTAATTTTGTCTCTAAAATAAAAGGGAAAAATCCTAATTAATTAGTGTTGTAGATTTCAGGCCTAAGTTCAAACAACAAAATCAAGAAAAAAAATCAGTGTTGGGCCCAAAGAGCCCAAGCTGCGTTATGCACATTGGCCTAAGTATCATGTGGCCATGGTCACTGGACCTGAAAATTAGCCCCAACAGGTGAACTCAATCAGATAGTGTAGGGAGATGATTGAGTCTTAAGAATAGCAAACCAACAAATTATTCAAACATATTTATCCCAAATCAAATAGATACTAACACGTTGAACTTCAATTCCTAAATGACAATTGTGCTGGAAATTAAAACAAAGGTTTGAACTACAGTATCACTAATATGACTATAGCAATTTTGACTCAAATTCCCTTTCCAACTATGATCAATATAGAATCCTAATTAACAATTCTATCTGATTAAAAACTACGCTAACATCCAACTACTTAAGACTAGCCTCATTATGGAATTACCTTTCGAACATATTTATGAACACGACCTGATAAAACGAGCTGAAACTTAACCGTAATTATTAACACGATCTTACTCACGATTAACACTCAACACTAAAGAAACAGTTCACATGCATTTGCAACAGAATTATTATTAGTCCAGATAATACAAAAAAAATTCAGTTTGTTATTACATCACCAGTTTCCATCTAGCTAGATGCAAAACTAACTATCATTAACAGACTATCTATTCAAATGCACAACTCCAAAGCTGAATCGAATTGTATTTCAGGCTTCAACTATAAGTTCACATTTCACATTTCATCTCATAGCTATCAAAGTCAAGTTGTGTACCTGAAAAACGAAATAGGGGGCAGAAAATGAGATTAACAGCAGCAATGCAACAGAGATTATCACAAGCAGGCCAGAGCAAATCCAAGAGTTCAAATGTATTTTGAAAATCCACACAAAAGCAACAAATCCAATCACAGCATCAAATTGAACCAAACTAAACTCATCAAATAACTCAAATCCCAGATTAATCTACCAAATCAGCTCAAAACTAGCTTGATTGAACCAAAACCATTCGATGAAATAGCTCTAAAGCTTCAGAAGAACTTTTAGCAAACAGAAGAGCAACAGGACTAATTGATTTTACCTAAAACTCAATGTAACAGTGCATTTTTTTTTTTGATTTTTTTTTCGAAGATTTTTGTTTGTTTTTCTTTGGTTTTTGAAGTTTTTTATTTCTACTTCAGATCTGAAAAATTTAAAGAGGGAGAGTTTGGAGTGGTTCTATGGCTAAAAAAAACTCCCCTTTACAAGGCAATGCAATCTATATTTATAGGTGAACTAGGTTTTCAAAATTGCCTCTTAGGTCCCTCCCTATTGTTATTTTTACCCCTCCCCCCCAATTATTGCCTTGTTAACCAAGTAACTACCACTACTTTTCTAAAAATTACCTAAAAGTCCCCATCTAGAAGGTTCTATTGCTATCCCCAACCATTCTATACTACCAATTACCCATGATACCCTTAACATCATTCAAAATTACTAACTAATCCAATCAGATATATCCAAACCTCCTAGAACTAATTGCTACTTGTTGAAGAACAAATCCAAATTAACACTTGACCATCAAAGTAAAAACTAGTATAACTAAACCTAAATAATTATCCGACTATATTTAACTAAACTAAAACTTAATTACCAAGTCAAGATTAATAGAATTTAACTATCAAAACACAAAACACACAGCATTCAAGACAGAAAATAAACTAAATAAGTTCTTAACTGCATTCAAACAAATTTTTTAAATCGTTTAACAAGCTTAAACTAATCAAAAACTCAACCAAGGCTAACCAAAAATAAGATGGATAGGAAATGAGTGAAAACAGAATAAAATAAAATAAAATAAAATAAAAAATAAAAAAAATTGTTGATTTTCCAAATTACTAATTATCATTAACGAGATAAAACTAAAATATCGCCAAAAGAAAAGTGAAAATAAGTGAAGAAACTCACTAGCCATTTCGGCTTCACAATTCGGCTAATTCCAAAGGGATTTGCATGCCGTCAACCTTGAATTCACCACGAGGGAGGTCTAGCGACCATGTGGTACCAATTTGGCAAAATTTGGGCGAACTAGGTTTTGGCCGGAATTCTAAAAATCACTATTCGAACACTTCCAGGCACATTCGAGGGTCGGGGTTAAAGGGGTTGGGTGGAGGAGAAAGAGAGGATACTGGGGTGTTACTTTGGGGTCGTTTGGCATACTTTGTGTTTTGGCCGGAAAAATTAGATTGGATATTCGACGAGATTGGCTACGATTCGAAAGAAGCCAGTTTGATATTGGGAATGAGGAAGAGAAAGAGAATCTGGGGTGTGATTTTGGGACGGATTGGCCATGGCGGCGTTCGCCGCCGGCGGTGATTCCGGCGGAGATGCAGAGAATGTACGAGGAAGAAGATTGTTGTCGTTTAGGTTTTGACTGATTTTGGACAATTAAATTAGAACGTGACAATCAATTGTGGCCGTTGGATCAGGAAATTAAAGGGCTCATACTTAACGACGTCAAAACGACGTCGTTTTGTGTTTTAACGAACTGGACCGGGTGGAAAGATTTTGGGCTGGCCGGGTTTGGGAGGTGGTTAACTGATTTGGGCCTGGGAAAAATTGGTCAAAATGAGCCCAATTGGCCTTTTACTTGTTTTCTCCTTTATTTCTTTTATTATTATTTTTTTTTCACTTTATAATTTTATATTATATATTTTTTATATTTTATGAAATTGAGATATTAAACTACAATTAAACTAAAATTAATTAAATCCTAAAATCTACTTTAATAACTATTTTATAGCAATTTCCACTTAAAATAATAAAATTCCAAAGTGCACTATTTTTTTTTGATTTTCCTTAAATTATTTCGAAATGAATTAATACTAAAATTGTAAAATTAAAAATCCTAATACATATGCATATTTTTTGTATTTTTTTAATATGAATTATTATGCAACTAATTAACACAAAAATACAACAAATTTCAACAAAAATTGTAAAAATAATGAAAAATTATTTTGTTTGGATTTTATGGGAATAACTCATGTATATGGCAAAAATCACGTGCTCACATCTGGTAGTTACAGTGGTGCTCCTTCGAGGGGTCAGTTTCAGCACGGTAGAGGCCGTCCAATTAGGCCTGCTCAGCCAGCACGCCTATGTTATTGTGGGGCATTATCAGGTCATGGTTCTCACAGTTCATATCAGGGCCAGTCATCACTTAGTGCCCTTCCAGCTCAGAGTTCATCCCGTGCTCCCTCAATTCAGGGCTCTTCTATGCCGAGTGCATCTGTTACTCACTCCGGTGTGAGGGGTTCCCTTCAATCCCCTTCTCCAGCACCTGGGAGTTGTTATGAGTATGGAGAGATGGGTCACATGTGGAGGCACTGTCCTCGTCGTTTTGCTAGTTCATCCCAGCAGAGGGGTCACTCATCGACTTCAGCGCCAGTTGCTTCACCACCACCCGCCCAGCCAGCTGGAGGTGGAGATCAGTCAGCCAGGGGTCGCCCTAGAGGGGGAGGTCGATCAGGGGCCAGTCAGTCCCATTTCTATGCTCTTCCAAGCAGACTCGATGCTATTGCTTCAGATATTGTTTCAGTCTTCCATAGAGATGCCTCTGTATTATTTGATCTCGGATCCACCTTTTCTTATGTGTCATCATACTTTGCTCGTTATTTAGGTACGCCCCATGAGTTTCTTGCTTTACCTGTTCATGTATCTACCTCGGTGGGAGATACTGTTATTGTAGACTGTATGTACCGATCATGGGTGGTGACTATTGGGGGTCTGGAGACCCGAGCAGATATTTTATTATTGAGTATGGTGGATTTTGATGTCATTCTGGGCATGGATTGGTTATCTCTATATCGCGCTATTCTGGACTATCATGCTAAGACAGCCACATTGGCTATACCGGGTGTGCCACAGATCGAGTGGCGAGGAGTGACTGATTATGTTCCTAGTAGAGTAATCTCTTTCTTGAAGGCCCAGCGTATGGTTGGGAAGGGTTGTCTTTCGTATCTAGCCTTTGTGAGGGATGTCGGAGCTGAGACTCCCAGTATTGATTTTGTTCCAGTTGTGAGGATTTCCCTAATGCATTTCCTGCAAACCTGTCGGGCATGCCACCGGACAGGGATATTGATTTTGGTATTGAACTGGTTTCGGGCACTCAGCCTATTTCTATTTTGCCGTATCGTATGGCACCAGCGGAGTTGAAGGAGTTAAAAGATCAGCTTCAGGAACTCCTTGATAAGGGGTTCATTTGGCCTAGTATGTCGCCTTGGGGCAATTGCACAAGGTAACAATTAAGAACAAGTATCCTTTGCCTCACACCGATGATTTATTCGATCAGCTTCAGGAAGCGCGAGTGTTCTCCAAGATTGATCTTCGTTCAAGTTATCACCAATTGAAGATCAGGGATTCAGATATTCTTAAGATAGCCTTCAGGACCAGATATGGTCATTATGAGTTCCTGGTTATGTATTTTGGGCTGACCAATGCCCCAACAACGTTCATGCATTTGATGAACAGCATGTTCCAGCCTTATCTTGACTCGTTTGTCATAGTTTTCATTGATGATATTTCGGTATTTTCGCGTAGTCAGGAGGAGCACGCGGAGCATTTGAGGGTTGTGTTGCAGAGATTGAGGGAGGAGAAGCTTTATGCAAAGTTCTCCAAGTGTGAGTTTTGGCTCGGTTCAGTGGATTTCTTGGGACACTTGGTATCCAACGAGGGTATTCAAGCTGATCCAAAGAAGATAGAGGCGGTTCAAAGTTGGCCCAGACCATCCTCAACTATGGAGATTCGCAGCTTTCTTGGTTTGGCAGGCTATTATCGTCGGTTTGTTCAGGGATTCTCATCTATTGCATCACCCTTGACCAATTTGACTCAAAAGGGTGCTTTATTTGTATGGTCGGACGAGTGTGAGGAGAGCTTTCAGAAGCTCAAGACAGCCTTGACCACAGCTCCAGTGTTGGTTTTGCCATCAGCTTCAGGTTCTTATACCGTGTATTGTGATGCATCAAGAGTAGGGATTGGTTGTGTGTTGATGTAGGAGGGTAGAGTTATTGCTTATGCTTCTCACCAGTTGAAGCCCCATGAGAAGAACTACCCCATTCATGATTTGGAGTTGGCTTCCATAGTTCACGCGTTGAAGATTTGGAGGCATTGCTTGTATGGCGTATCTTATGAGGTGTTCACTAATCATCGCAGTCTTCAGTATTTGTTCAAGCAAAAGGATCTTAATTTGAGGCAGCGGAGATGGTTGGAGTTGCTTAAATTATGATATAACTATATTGTACCATCCGGGGAAGGCCAATATAGTGTTCACTGGTCATAGTTTTCATTGATGATATTCTGGTATATTCGCGTAGTCAGGAGGAGCACGCGGAGCATTTGAGGGTTGTGTTGCAGAGATTGAGAGAGGAGAAGCTTTATGCAAAGTTCTCCAAGTGTGAGTTTTGGCTCAGTTCAGAGGATTTCTTGGGACACGTGGTGTCCAACGAGGGTATTGAAATTGATCCAAAGAAGATAGTGGCAGTTCAAAGTTGGCCCAGATCGTCCTCAGCTAAAGAGATTTACAGCTTTCTTAGCTTGGCAGGCTATTATCGTTGGTTTGTTTAGGGATTCTCATCTATCGCATTGCACTTGACCAAGTTGACTCGAAAGGGTGCTTTATTTGTATGGTCGACGAGTATGAGGAGAGCTTTCAGAAGCTCAAGATAGCCTTGACCACAGCTCCAGTGTTGGTTTTGCCATCAGCTTCAGGTTCTTATACCATGTATTGTGATGCTTCGAGAATAAGGATTGGTTGTGTGTTGATGCAGGAGGGTAGAGTTATTACTTATGCTTCTCTCCAGTTGAAACCCCATGAGAAGAACTACCCCGTTCATGATTTGGAGTTGGCTGCCATAGTTCACGCGGTGAAGATTTGGAGGCATTACTTGTATGGCATATCTTGTGAGGTGTTCACTGATCATCGCAGTTTTCAGCATTTATTCAAGTAAAAGGATCTTAATTTGAGGCAGCGGAGATGGTTGGAGTTGCTTAAGGATTATGATATAACTATATTGTACCATCCAGGGAAGGCCAATGTGGTGGCCGATGCTTTGAGCCAAAAGGCAGTGAATATGGGGAGTTTGGCATATATTCCAGTTGGGGAGAGACCTCTTGCAGTTGATGTTCAGGCCTTGGACAATCGGTTCGTAAGGTTGGATATTTTGGAGCCTAGTCGGGTATTGGCTTGAGTGGTTTCTCGGTATTCTTTATATGATTGCATCAGAGAGCGCCAGTATGATGATCCGCAGTTGCTTGTCCTTAGGGATGGAGTTCGGCATGATGATGCGAGAGATGTGACCATTGGTGATGATGGAGCGTTGAGGATGCAGGGCCAGATTTGTGTGCCCAATGTGGATGGGCTTCGGGAGTTGATTCTGGAGGAGGCCCATAGATCGCGGTATTCCATTCATCTGGGTGCCATGAAGATGTATTAGGATTTGAGGCAGCACTATTGGTGGAGAATAATGAAGAAAGATATTATGGGATTTGTAGCTGAGTGTCTCAATTGTCAGCAGGTGAAATATGAGCATCAGAGACTGGGTGGCTTACTCCAGCGGATGGATATTCCCGAGTGGAAGTGGGAGAGGATCACTATGGACTTGTTGTTGGACTTCCACGGACTTTGAGGAAGTTCGATGCTATTTGGGTGATTGTGGATCGACTGACCAAGTCTGCGCACTTTATTCCTGTGTGTACTACCTATTCTTCAGGGCGGTTGGCAGAGATCTATTAGTGTCCGTGTTTCCATCATTTCAGATAGGGTCACTCAGTTTACCTCGCAGTTCTGGAGGTCTGTGCAGCGAGAGTTGGGTACTCAGGTTGAGTTGAGCACAGCTTTTCATCCTCAGACAAACGGGCAGTCCGAGCGTACTATTCAGATATTGGAGGACATTTTGAGTGCTTGTGTCATTGATTTCGGAGGGTCATGGCATCAGTTTCTACTGCTTGAAGAGTTTTCTTATAACAACGGCTACCAGTCGAGTATTCAGATGGCTCCATATGAGGCTTTGTATAGGAGGCGGTGTAGATCTCCAGTTGGTTGGTTCGAGCCCGGTGAGGTTAGGCTATTGGGGACAGATTTCATGTAGGATGCTTTGGAGAAGGTGAAGGTGATTCAGGAGAGGCTCCGTACAGCACAGTCGAGGAAAAAGAGTTATGCTGATATGAAGGTTCGAGATGTGTCGTTCATAGTTGGTGAGAAGGATTTGTTGAAGGTTTCGCCCATGAAAGGTGTTATGAGATTTGGGAAGAAAAGGGAAGTTGAGTTCGCGGTTCATTGGACCTTTTGAGGTGCTCCATAGGATTGGGGAGGTGGCTTATGAGCTTGCTTTGCCACCCAGATTGTTGAGTGTGCATCCATTATTCCATGTTTCTATGCTCTGGAAGTATATTGGGGATCCATCTCATGTTCTGGATTTTAGCTCGGTTCAGTTGGATGATGATTTGACCTATGATGTGGAGCCAGTAGCTATTTTGGGTCGTCATGTTCAGAAGTTGAGGTCAAAGGATATAGCTTCAGTGAAGGTTGATAAGTCAGGATTTTAACATGTTTTATGCCGCTACTTGCCTATGCTTTGGTTATAAATTGCTACAAAATAGTCCCAAAATGCTCACAAGTTATCCTTGATTGCAGGTTTGATCGACAAAGTGACAGAAATGTCAAAGATCGGCTCAAAAGGAGTGAAACTTGCTAAAGTATCAAAGATTAAGTGAATTGAGGAGAAGAGGGCCTAGTGCGAACCGTGCAAAAGTGAATGTGTCCGAACTAGGAGATCCAGAGAGTTGGTATAATCAGGCTGAAGGCTGCGCGGCCGCGGTACGTTTCTCGTGGTCCGTGGTCCGCAGTCAGGCTCTGCGGTTGCACTACTCTTTTGTGCGGTCCGCGGAGATGAGCTTCAGAGAGGTTGACAAATGGCCAAATCCAAGCAATGCGGTCCGCGGTCGTATTTGTGCGGACCGCGCCCACTCCCTCCGCGTCCGCGATACACTTCCACGCGGTCCACGGTCCTCAAGTTCAGAGAAGCAGAAATGAGAAGTCCAAGAGCCAGTGCGGCTGCGGTCCATTTTGTGCAGCCCGCACTAACCCCGCAGGGGTATTTTTGTCCAGTTTTTCCAGCCTAGTATAAATAAAATATTTTACCATTTTTAGGTCAAGTTTTATATTCTAGACTTAGTTGCGCTCGTGAGACTCAGTTTTGTAGCCATTTTTGGCACTTTAGCTTTAATTTTACGATAGATTCTTGTGATTTCTTTTTAGTAATCAATTAATATTCTCAGTTCTTCATCTATTTCTTCATTTTCTCTTTCAAGCATGAGTAGTTAAACTCATTAGCTAGGGTTGTGTCTAAACCTAAGTGTGGGTAATTGATGGGTGTTTCCATCTAGGGTTAGATTGATTATGGGTATTTGTTATTTGGGTTGATTTTATGTTTTTATTCAAGAATTGGTGGTTGCAAATATTGATTCAAGCTTTGTGGGTTTGACTCTTCTTGAGAAAGAGAGTTTATGACCCCAAAATTGACCTAACAAGGAATTGGGATGGACTCATGAAAAATGATAGTCCTAATTAACGGGTTAAACCTCGAAAGAGTAATCACCCTACATGAGCCCTAGTTGCTTGATCTAATTGGCCTACCCAATTGGTCTCGAGAGAGTCAATTGGGCAAAATCACTCTCTACCGAGAAGTGTGAGAGTGGGTACAATTGTGCAATGGTTATAGCGTACGCCCCAAACATGTCAATCTATCCTTAGTAACATCTACTCGTCAATTAGCCACCTAGGTAATGTCACGACCCTAGTGCCCTTCTTCCCATTAGATACAACTAAGCAATATTCTCTTAGCATAATTTAGCGTTAATCATTAGTTTTATAATTGTAGCTATAAAATCAAAAACCAAGAATGTTTGAAGTGACATTAGGAGTACAAACACATCTCTAGACTAGACAGAAAATCCAACTCCGCTACTAGCTCCCTGAGGAAATCGATCCCGACCTCTATTCGGGTAAAAGCTATTACGACCCGCTCTTCCTACCTTGGTGTAGCGTCGAGTTGGCATCGATTACTTTTTGGCGCCGTTTCCAGGGAGCTTACGGTGTTGACTATCTATTTAGTTAGTTTTATGTTTTGCTTCTCTTTCCTTCTTGTTTACTAATTTTGTTTGTGCCGATTACTCAGGTACAAATGGCTCTCAATGTCAATGACCCTCTTGCAAATGTGAATGCGGGGGGGGGGGAGGTAGATGATCTTGATCATGATGAGCTTCCCTTACCTCAGGCTCCACGTAGAGGCCCGTCAGGCCAATGACAACAATCCTATTCCAGACCCTCCTCCGCCACTGCCAAGGGTGGCCCCAAGAGTTCTCCCTAATAAAGGTTATGCGAGTGCCATTGTTCCTCCCCGAAATCGGGCGGGGAACTTTCAAATTACAAATATCATGTTGACCTTACTCGAGCAAAGAGTGTATTTTACGGGCTCCTCCAATCAAAATGCTTACAAGCACTTGAAGTGGTTTGTTGATACATGCTGGGGTAACAAGCAAACAAATGTGTCCGAGGATGAGTTTAGATTGAGGCTTTTCCCGTTCTCTCTTCGGGGTTAAGCGTTGGATTGGTTAGAAAGGCTCCCCAATCATTCTATCACTACATGGGATGAATTGGTAGACAAATTTATTGCCAAGTTCTTTTCTCCAAGTCATATGTCGGCTCTTCGAGTTGAAATCCTAGCATTCAAGCAAGAGCCAACTGAACCTTTGCACGAGATATGGGAAAGATATAGAACAATGGTGAAGGAGTGCCCTAATAACGACATGACTGAGGCGATGATACAACAAACTTTTTATCGGGGCATCAACACCACAAATCAGTGCAATGTGAACCAATTGGCTAGAGGGAACTTCATGAAACTTTCTTACCAAGAGGCATGTGAGGTACTTCATGAAATGGCCGACACCCCTTCGGCATGGCAAAGCCGAGCAAATATTCCCCGAGGTGATACCACGGCCACCCATTTGCACAACAAATTGCACGATCATAGCCAAGCTATTGCCGAGCTTACAACAACTATGAATTAATTGGCGAAGGCACAATTGCAACAAGTCCAAAACCCGTTCCAAGTCAATGCAATGGAAGGTGTTTCTATATTGAAAAGGAGGCAAAGAGGGCAACAACAACCTCAAGGTAATTGTGAGCAATTTGACAACAACAATGATGGTGGTGGTTATTCGAATGAGTGTTATGATGATCAAAGCGAGGAATGTCAACATGTCAATAACTACCAAGGGAGTAGAGGAAATCAAGGGAATCAACAATGGCGTCCCCAAGGAAATTAAGACAATCAACAAGGCGGTGGTAATTGGAATAATAGCAACCAACAACAAGGTGGTGGCAATTGGAACAACAACAACCAAAACAACAATTGAGGTAATCAAGGCAATTGGAATGGGAACAATAATAATTGGAGCAACAACAACAATCAAGGAGGGTGGAATAATAGCGTAAACCAAGGCAACCTGGGGCAAGGCTTTCAAATGCCCCCCATGTACCAACAACTGAACAATCCACCACTGTTTCAATCTCAAGGGTCTAGTTCTTCGGGTAATGATATGGGAAGGATAGAAATGATTTTCGAACAAATGATGAAGAAGAACCAAGACTCCGATGCTCAATTGGCTTCCCACAATACCTCTATTCGTTGGAGGTACAATTAGGCCAAATTTCTCAATCGTTGAATCCTCAGCCTAAGGGTGCTCTACCAAGTGATACGGTGGTGAACCCGGAGGTAGGTAACAATCATGTGATGGCGGTTACAACAAGAAGTGGAAAAGGCGGTGATGTGCATGCCTTGAAAGGAAATCAAATTGTGCATGATGATGTTGGGTTCCAAGAAGATGTAAGTCCTATGATAGTTGAAGATGTGGTTGAGACCAATGTGAACACTGAAGTGAGGATAGATATTGATGAGGCCGAGGTGGAAACACAAGATGTCGTGAACCTATCTAGGGAACACATGATTGATATACCTGAGCCGGTGGTGCCCAAAGCCAAGGCACCTTTGCCTAGACCACCTCTACCTTATCCTCAACGGTTAGCAAAGCAAAAGAGTGACAATCAATTCAAAAAGTTCATTGACATGATGAAGAGCCTCACAATCAATGTCCTTTTGGTTGAGGCACTTGAGCAAATGGCGGGGTATGCAAAGTTTATGAAAGATTTGGTAACAAAGAAGAGGTAAATGGAGTGTGAAACAGTTAAGATGACTCATCAAGTGAGTGCTATCGTGCATTCTATGGCCCCAAAACTTGAGGACCCCAGAGCTTTTACTATCCCTTGCACTATCGGTAGTGCGGATTTTTCCAAGGCCCTTTGTGATTTGGGGGCTAGCATAAATTTGATGCCTTATTCGGTCTTCAAAACTTTAGGAATCGAGCCCCTAGGCCAACCTCAATGAGGATTCAAATGGCGGATGGAGCAATGAAGCGACCCTTGGGCATAATTGATGATGTTCTCGTCCGTGTTGATAAATTCATATTGTCGGCCGACTTTGTCGTATTGGATTGTGAGGTGGACTTTGAAGTGCCGATTATTCTTGGGAGACCTTTCCTAGCTACGGGGAAAGCATTGGTTGATGTTGAAGTGTGTGAGTTGACATTCCGAGTGGGAGATGAGATGGTGGTATTCCATGTTTGCAAATCAATGAGACAACCCAATAACACGGAGGTGTGTTCATTTGTGGACATTGTCACAGTTGTGATAGTGGATGACACAAGTTCCATGACAAATGTTGAAGGTCCTCTTGATGTCGTGCTTCTTAACATGGATGTCAATGATGATGCTAGTAGAGTAGAGTGCGTGAATGCATTGCATGGTATAGGCTCATATTCATATGATCCTAGGAAGTTATCTTTAGATCTTGAAAACCGCAAAACTCCACCAACAGAGCCATCGATTGAGGAGCCACCGGTGTTGGAGTTGAAGCCACTTCCTCCATACCTCAGGTATGAATTATTGGGTTCAAATTCTACTTTACCTGTTATTCTTTCGTCTTGCTTATCTAACGTGCGGGTTGACGCCACTTTGGTGGTTCTTCAAAAGCGCAAGAAGGTGATTGAATCGACATTGGCCGATATTCGGGGTATAAGCCCCGCCTTTTGCATGAATAAAATCATCTTGGAGGAGGATGCAAGGACTTCACTTGAACATCAAACAAGACTAAATGAGGTGATGCAAGAAGGGGTAAAGAAAGAGGTTATCAAGTGGCTTGACGCTGGTATGGTTTATCTAATTTCCGATAGTTCATGGACCTCTCTGGTCCAATGTGTGACAAAGAAAGGAGGGATGATGGTGGTGACAAATGAAAACAATGAGCTTATTCCCTCTCGAACCATCACCGGGTGGAGAATTTGCATGGACTACCGGAAACTCAACAAGGTGACTCGGAAGGATCATTTTCTGTTGTCGTTCCTTGACCAAATGCTTGATCGCCTTGTGGGGCGAGCTTTCTATTGCTTTTTGGATGGTTACTCGGGGTACAATCAAATTTTAATCACCCTGGAGGACCAAGAGAAGACCACATTTATATGCCCATATGGTACATTTGCTTTCTCCTGGATGCCATTTGGGTTGTGCAATGCTCCGGCGACCTTCCAACGTTGCATGATGGCTATTTTCACCGACATGGTAGAAGACATATTGGAGGTATTTATGGATGACTTTAGTGTGGTTGGTGATTCCTTTGAAGAATGCTTTGTATATTTGGATAGAGTCTTGGCCCGATGTGAAGAAACTAACCTCGTTCTCAATTGGGAAAATGCCATTTTATGGTTGAAGAAGGTATAGTGCTGGATCACACGATTTCTAAGCATGGGATTGAGGTAGACAAGGCTAAGATTGAGGTGATTTCAAGGCTCCCTCCCCCCACTTCTGTCAAAGGGGTGAGGAGTTTTCTTGGGCATGACGGGTTCTACCGGCGGTTTATCAAAGATTTCTCGAAGGTTGTGAATCCCCTTTGCAAGTTGCTAGAGAAAGATGACAAGTTTGTTTTTGATGAAAAATTCATGGAGGCCTTTGAACTTTTAAAGCACAAGTTGACCATAACTCCTATCATCACCGCACCCAATTGGAGTTTGCCCTTTGAACTAATGTATGAGGCAAGTGACGTTACGGTGGGGGTGGTGTTGGGTCAATGAGTTAGCAAAATGTTCCATCCTGTGTACTACGCAAGCAAGACTATGAATGAAGCTCAACAGAATTACACGGTGACGGAGAAGGAATTGTTGGCAATTGTATTTGATATGGAAAAATTTAGGCCATATCTTATGGGGGCTAAGGTGATTGTGCACACGGACTGTAAGGACCCGTAAAATCCCTACTCGAAAACCCGGATCCGGTGGTGCCAAGTTAGGAGAATGTGTTAGGCTTACCGCGGCGCGGACCTTTTTGGATTGAATAATACATTAAAAAGTCAAGAATAAGTTTCTAGAAAAATACAAGAAATGCGGTCCACAATGCGGCTGCAAATCAGGTATGCGGACCGTATATCTGTCGTAGAGTTAGTCAAAATGTTGGTTAAAAATTGAAGTCAGTTATGCGGTCGTATAATCGAAATGCGGACCGCATAGTCGTCGCATATTTTCCTTTGAATTTTGTAAGGGTCAGTTCTGCGGTGCACTTTGCGACCGCAGAACGTGAATGCGGACCGCATTTTTACCGCTGGCTAAGTCAGAGTGTCCAGTTTCTGGGGAGAATTTTGCGGTTCATTATGCGGAACGCATGTTTACTCTACGATCGCAAATGCAATGGCATATTTGACTCGGGGCTCCAATTTTCTAATTTTTAACCCGACCTCCATATCGATATATCCGGTGTTATAGCTCATTTTAAGCATTCTTCTGAGCATTTCTAGAGGGAGAGAGAGGGTTTTTAGAGAGGGAAAGTCTCCCCATCAAATTACTCCATAAGATATGGCTAAATCCTTGAAGAAAATCAAGTGAAGACCCTTAGACCTTCATCTCAAGAGGTAAGACTTCATCACCCCAACTCTTATTTGTGTTATTCTCAGATATAAGGGGTTACTAGTGAGGTTATTCATGGGTATAACAATGGATTCCTTGCATGCATATCAAACCTTAGAGTAGTGTGAGGTGGTGAATTAAAGAGGGGTACAAAATGATATAAATTGCTCTCAAAAAGGGGCCTAAGATTTCATTGCACCTCTAGGGTTTGTCAATATGCTTGAACCAAGCTAGAGTCTCAATCTCATCTTTAATTCTCGATTTAATTTGTAATTCTTACTCAATAGATCGAAGTGCTAAGAGTTCTGGAAATTTGTAAAAGAGTAAGGAAAGCTTTATTGAGGTATATATGGCTAAAAAACCCTTTTTATTAGAAATTGAGCTCTGTTGTCATTTACGAAAGTATGGTAAGAGTTGAATTGGCTACTGTATTGATTGTTATTACGCATTAATTGATTTGCATATGTCTATACATATTCGTGAAGGATGTGCCTCAATGTGAATAATGTACCAATCTTGATAATTAGAGAATAATGAAAAGTACAGTTATGTGTTGAAATACTTGGGCTATAAGCCAACATCGAAACAAAGAATTATTCATACTAGCTATGTGCTTACTTACCTGTGATTGCAACTTGAATTACCTTTGATATATGTGTCTATGATCACAACTTGTAAAACGATGAGATTATGGTGACCATGAGTGCCCGGGAATTGTTGTGATATATGTGGAATAAAGATTTGAAGGTGTTGACTAAAGATAATGGAGTAATGCCTCCAATGAGGTGACTTAGCCGATCGGGTCGTGATCGGACACCATGCCACACACATGGTGGTAATGTGCTGATATTGAATTTCGGATAAGAGAAATGGAATATTGATTGAGAGTAATGCCTCCAATGAGGTGACTTAGCCGGTCGGGTCGTGACCGGACTCCGCTCTAGATAGCGGTGGTATTGAGAACAGTGGTGAACATGTGACAGAAATGCCCTAATCTATGTTTT
>MU673150.1:23280-49343 GCA_026770625.1 Nicotiana glauca
TTCGTGTAAGGTATAGCCAGAGCCTTGTTGCCGGCATTATTATTCTTCAGTTATATTTAGAGGCTCCGTAGACAGGTTGGGGGTAGTGTCGGGTATAGGAAATTAAAATAGAAATATTGATGTGTGGCAATGATGTATATAACTTGTAATACCTTTAAAGTGGCGAATGAAGTTGCTAATGAAAATAAAATGGAAATCATTAATTATACGTTGATATAATTTGATTTAATGGAGCACATATCCTATTTATTCATGAGTTAGTTTGGGTAGAATGAGACCTAACAGGCTTGCTCGGTCGGGTTTCCTTGGTTGAGCGTCAGTCGCGCCCCTCGGATTTTGGGGCGTGACAAACTTGGTATCAGAGCATAAGGTTTTAAAGTGTCCTAGGATGTCTTGGAGCCGTGTCTAGTAAAGTCCTTCTTATCGGTGTGTTGTCGACCACATCTATAAGTTGGAGGCTATTCAGACATTTAGGAATTTCACCCTTCTTTGATACTCCAATCGTGCAATAGAGCTCAATTTAGGAAGCTAATTTCCTCTCTGGGTCTTATTCTCAAGATTGGTAACCTTGATGCCATAATCCACAAATTTGAAGCATATAGGGAGGGATTTATCCCACCATTGAGTCCGAGTGGATTGCCTAAGGACTTGTTAGGAGAATGTATTGAGATATGGATAGATTGGTTAAACATATCGCTAAGAAGGGAGTGTCCTTGTCCCTATTGATGTCTCTGCACCATCAGATCATGTGGTATATCAGCATGTTACCTACGTACGTTAGAGATGTGGAGTCGAGGGGTATCGATCAAGCTATTTGCCTACCAACCTAACGTTGTTAAGTGAGTCAAATCAGAATTTCTACTTATTGTATATGTACATCCATATTGAAGAGTTCTCATAAATGTGGTCTTAACAAGGTGTTGAATAACAAAACATTGCGTGTATCGACTCTTTTGAACGAGATGCACTATTTGTGAATCTACTCCCTTATGAATTCTTTTATTCTCATTCTTGTGAGATTAAGTCCAATAATTATGCCCTTGAATTGAGTTATAACTCTAGGATATTTGACGCGAGTGGAGGTCGATTCGAGGGGCAAAGGCGTCGCGAGCTAGATATTTGACCAGTTCGAGGTGAGCAATGATTGTAAATGATATTCTGAGGGTTTGAAACCCCTAATTGCACATCGTAGTGCTATATTGAGGCGAGGCACACGCTTGATGACGAGCGTGGGGTCGTACACTATTGGGAATCTTGACTTGGTCCATCCCGATTGATGATTTTACCGCGTATTTGATTGAGATCTATATGATATCATCATTATCTGGGCTGAACACCATATTTGGGCTTCGAGCCAACTATTTGAACCCTTCGGGGATTTTTATTGATATTTTCTCACTGTTTTGACTTTATACTTGAACTCAGTCATGTTATTTTTCACTGTATTTCATACTCAGCCATGTTTACTCAGTTTTAACACTTAAATGATATTTTAAATGATGTTTCGGCTAAGAAATACTGTTTTACTATTGTCCGAGTGGCTTGTGAAGATTTTGACTGAGTAAGGCCGGGGGCCTATGTTGTGAGGAAATACTGGTAGTGATTTGAGGCCGAGGGCCTGAGATTGTGTGCCACGAGGTGGCTTGATATTGATATGAGGTCGAGAGCCTTTTTATGATGCTACGAGATGGCTGGTTATTGCGCTTGGACCGTAAGGGGCCCCTCTAGGAGTCTGCACACCCCCAGTAAGTGCGGGTACCCATTATGATGTGAGATTGAGCCCCAGGGGCTGGTATTATTCCGAGATATTGCTCGAGGGGCGGATCTGTTGATGCAGTGCCTGAGGGGCAAACCTTTTCGTGTTTATTTTCCGTATTTTCCTTTTAATTATATGCTTACTTAATGAAAAAGGATTTCTACTTATCTTTTAACTAGTTTACTGTTTAAAAATGGTTTTACTGCTTCATTATAGAATGCCTTGTGCCTTACGTATTTTCATGCTTTCAGTCGTTATTTACATTTGTTACTCGCTGAGTTGGAGTATTCACTTTACTCCCTGCACCCTGTGTGCAGATTCAGGTGTAGCTGGTTCCGCTCCCGAGTGTTGATTCTTGCAGCTTCAGGCGGATATTCGGAGTATACGAGGTAGCTACCTAGCGTCCGCAGTTCCGTGTTTCTCCTCCTTTATCATCTCTATCTTGTTTCAGATAGTCGTACTAGTTTACAGACCTAGCAGACTTGTATTGTAACTTATAGATGCTCATGACTAGGGACAACCCTGTTATACTTCCACATTGTTATGATATTATCTGCTACTTAGTACTATTAAATCATGTTTTAGACTATTTTCTTGTTGTTTAGCTGTTTAACTTCGAATCGGAAATAGTCGGCTGGCCTTGTCTTCACGAGATGCGCCATCACCACCGGGTCTGGATTTGGGATCGTGACAGTGGAGTCGCTACTATTTTCCACCCTCACTAAACGTGAAAAATATGTCATTTATTTCTTAAAAACAATAGTAATATTTTTGTGTGTGAAAATTAGCTTAGATTGTTTGACCAATTGTCGATAGATAAAGAAAATTGGTTTTTAGCGACAGATACGTAGCATTAGGAGTGTATTAGTTACTGTCCGTTTACCTATTTTCTTCGTCTAAATTTCTTGTACGTAATTTGATTTTTAGTTCTGGTGTAGACTTGTGATGCGTTGATTTGATTTGAATTGAATGCAGTCCACTAAGGACACACATGATAAAATATGAGATGAAGATAGGGTCTTTACATCACTAGTACAATCTTAGCTATTTTCGTAACTTATCCACTTTGTATATTTCCAGAAATATGGTTCAATTCGATCAGGAGTGTGAGAGAAAAAATCCATTGGATCAAGAGAGTTTAGTAGTAACGAAGGTATATCTATAATATTATGGACCCGACAACTTGTATGCACTTCCCAAAATAAGAACACGTACTCGTGATAATTTTGCCAAGTCGCCTTCTATTTTCTTGTCCTCAACACCCTCATTTCGCCGCGTATTTATTACACATTCAGTTCTCCGTTGAAAGTGAGAGAACATTTACATAAGTGAAGAAAAAAAACAATTCCCTTTCTAGTATTTGGTTCATAAAAACTCTAAATTCCTATGGCTGTAGCTTTACAGAAACTCAGTGTGTACATTTACGAATATGGATTGGGGATGCGCAGAAGAACAGATCATTTGATAGTTGGAGGAAGCGGGTTATTCTTGGGAAGAAATGAAAATCATGAATTCTGTTCGAGATTGATGAGGAATACGAATTACTACACATCATTTGTAGCAGTTGCAGCAAGCAGAGAGAATGGAGGTGAGGAATGTGTGAAATGATGAGGGAAGCCCAGCCATACTTTGTTGCACATAGAGGGAGCACATTCGTCCTCCTCCTTTCTGCAGAGATCATTGATAGAACCTTCTTGTCCTCCATTCGTGAGGTCTTCTGTTTTTTGTCTCTCATTGCCGCTTAGTGCCTAAAATTATTGCAAATTTACTCGTTTCTTTTTATGCAACTTAAATTAAATACCTTTATGTTGAGGGAGTTGATCTCCTCTTTCACTTGATTGATCATTGCATCAAATAGAGTGATTAACTTTCGAATTAATCCTAATTTAATACATAAAATTCCTCTAAATTTGGTATGATTTGCAATTTACATCTATAGTGTATTTTGTATTATACTCGAATTTTTATTTTTGTGCCTGTCACCACTCTATAGTGTGCACAGAGAGTCATTTCCTTGTTAACACGTGGAAGCAAAACAAGGTTAAAAGAACTAGCACGTGGTCAACAATTACACAAAACTATATACTTATAATTTTTTTTTTCTAATTATATACTTTTTTTTAAAATTTCTCTAGAGACTAAACCAAATAGATAACGGTAACTAAGTGGGCGTTTGGACATAAGAACTGTAAAATTTTAAAAAAAAGTAAATAAAAATTCAAGTGAAAATGATATTTGAAAATTAGAGTTGCGTTTGGACATTAATATAATTTTGGTTATTTTTGAAGTTTTGCGAGCGATCGGAGGGAAGATTTTAAAAAATAATTTTTTGAAGTTTTTAAATTTTTAAAAAAAGCTCAAAATTCAACTTCTCTGAAAAATGTGCTAGCCGTCAGTTAAACCAGTTGTCGTACCGGTTCAAGTCCGTTCCCACGCTTCTCTTCAAAATTACTTTTCCTACAAATTCTTCAATCCACCAACCCCTCACGCCACTCAAACAACCCCGTTCAGCAGGCAGCCGCCAAAGCCCACTTCAGTGTTATCGGACTTTGGCTTGCATTTGCTTGAGTAACCATGGCGGCTTTGCCTCCAATTCCCATAAAGCAATGCCAGCTAAAGATTTTGTGTGGCACCTGCCCCACTATTTGGAATCCTCAAGTTCCAAATGGTTTCCCAGGGGGATTAAAGGGTTCTAATTCGCTAAAGATTTTACCTTTTCATGGGAAAAGATCGTTGGGTAGGTCACTAAGGTGCGAGGTTTTGGGGGAAACAGACGATGTGGGTTTTGACGCGAGTAGTGCCATTAAAGACGATCTATTTGTTGGGTTTTTCAGAGAAGCGTGGCCGTATTTCCTTGCTCATCGAGGAAGTACCTTTGTTGTTTTAATCTCAGCAGAAATTGTTGATAGCCCTCATTTGGATCATCTTCTCATGGCATGTTTCCCCGTTTTAACTTCACCTTTTCATTTGTAGCTTTTATTGTATTCGTTTCTTCTTTCTTGTTTACATAATATTTTTGCCAAACTATTGCAGGACATCTCCCTCCTTCATGGTCTGGGAATCAAGTTTGTTCTTGTACCAGGAACTCATGTTCAGATTGACCGGCTCCTAGCTGAAAGGGGTGAGCAAAATTCTTATAATGCTCCTCTCTTGTTTCTTCTTGTTCATTTTGATAATTCTTGTTTATCATCGCTGGCTGGGTTTTTCTCTATTTATTGATACTGATAGCAGATTTTGCTGTTACTCTTTGAAACAAATCTGTTGTTCCTCATGCTGCTAACAGTTTTAGCATCACTAGATAAGTTAGATATCAGACCGTATGATTTATGAACTGAAGGTTCTATTTTGTTAGGACTTTTAGTTTTTTTTTTTCTAATTGTCTCAGATTGATTTTCTTTTTTGAAGATTCTAATAAAGTACGTGTTTTCTAGGAAAAGTGGGGCCAATTTTTTATGTACTTATGTTTCTATTTAAGACAATTATGTATGCATAATTTGTATTTCAGAATATCCAAAAGTAGTAAAGGAAATCTAGTGCTTTAATATTAAAGGCTTCTACTTCTATTTGTGACTACTATATCTTCTTTTTTTTTCCCTTTTCTTTTGTTTTAGCTGCTGATGTCCTGTATCTTCTTACAAAAATATTCTAATAAGCAAGTGATTTTGTTACTTCCTTTTAACAGGAAGTGAGCCAAAGTATGTAGGCCGCTATAGAATTACAGATCCTGATTCACTCAATGCGGCTATGGATTCATCTGGAAGAATTCGTCTTATGATAGAGGCAAAGTTGTCTCCTGGTCCTTCATTGACCAGTGTCCGCCGGCACGGAGAAAATAGTCGCTGGCATGATAGTGTTGGTGTTGCCAGTGGTAATTTTCTAGCAGCAAAGGTGCAAATATGACCCTCACTGCCTGTCTTCTGTACATTTTTGCATTCTTTCCGAAATCTACACTAAGTACCACCTAGTCACTTTACTAGATGTATCAATCATGTTTTGGGGTTTAAGTTTTGTGGTATGGCTGCCACTGCAATGGTGATTTTCATTTCATATTTGCTGACAGAAAAGAGGAGTTGTGGAAGGAATCGATTATGCTTCAACAGGTGAAGTAAAGAAGGTAGATGTTTCTCGAATTCGTGAGAGGCTTGATCAGGATTGCATTGTGCTATTAAGCAATCTTGCTTATTCCAGCTCTGGAGAAGTATTAAACTGCAAGTATGCTATATGACTTTTGATAGGTATCTTTGTTGTTCTTTGCATAAACTGGTATTTCATCGTGTTTTACTTAATTTGTTGCCGGCGAATGATAAATGCAGTTCAGGCAGCTAGATACTAAAGCTTAGTGATATACTTCCAGCATCTCTTTCAATGAAACTCGTATTTGACATGTTTGTGCTACTCTGATTTATGTAAAATCACTTTCTTACTGTTTACTGTTTGCGAGTATCCAAGGGATTTTGTGGAACTCCTTCACTTGTAAGTTGCAAGGGTTAAAGTTCGATATTAAGTTATTAACAATCTCTGATGATCGATGTACGTTTAGATACAATTAAAGAAATCCAGCAAGTTAACCATTCCGTACGAGCTAGTAGTCTTATCCTATTCATGAACATTTATACGAAAATTAAACTTTCATCTGTTGGAATGGTGGCATTGATGGTATTCATTTTTGAAGATGAACTCAGTTGATGACTTTAACATACTACAGAATACACCTGTTAAGAGAAAAGAAACATACTACAGAATGCTTGCATGAAGCCGGATGAACTCATCTGGACTGTGGTCAGATGTTACTTCAACTCATACTGCACTTCTATCTTGTATAGTGATTAGATGATTCTTTATGCCATTGGGAGATTGGTTATGTTGACATGAATTGTAGGCTTTTAAGTCTAAATGTATGTTAATAACTTATTCATGCAATTGCAGTTTCTCTTTCCTTTTTTGTTTTGCTGTGAGTTGTTAATACTGATGATATGCTCTATTCCAAATTGAAGCACATACGAAGTTGCGACAGCTTGTGCCTTGGCTCTAGGAGCAGAAAAACTAATTTGTATCATAGACGGCCCAATTCTTGATGAGTCTGGCCGTCTTATTAGTTTCTTAACGCTTGAAGATGCTGATATGTTGGTCCGCAAAAGAGCTGAGCAAAGTGAGACTGCTGCTAATTATGTAAAAGCTGTTAGTCAGGAGGACTTCAATCATTTTGGTTACAATGATTCCAATGGATCACTCCTTTCCCAAAATGGCAATGGTTATAGCCGAAGATACAATCCCACATTTCAGAACGGCATTGGTTTTGACAATGGGAATGGGCTTTGGTCTAGTGAACAAGGTTTTGCAATTGGAGGACAAGAGAAACTAAGTAGATCAAATGGTTATCTCTCAGAGTTAGCCGCTGCTGCTTTTGTTTGCCGGGTAATTTCCTGAAATCACTATGTTTACGGTAGGGTAGTAGCGTTAAGTTATCTACCCATGCTTGCTTTTCCTAATTAAAACCTTTTACTGAGGAATCTAAAAGATACTTCAGAAGATTACACATTCTCTTTTAAACTTACATCTCTTTGATATTAAATTTATTATGAAAAGCTTTTGCAGTATAGATATGTGCATTTCATGAATAGACAACTCTTTATTTTTTCACAGCTACTGTTTGACATTGTGCAGTTCATATTATATATCCACCTTCAAGGTGGTTTGCCATCTCTCTTGCTTTGAATGAGGAAATCCTTATGTCTCAAGAATATTGATTCTTAGCTTATTAGCGTGATATCTGTTTCTTCTTGAAACTTATTCAAATAATATATTTCCTTTTCCATCAGGGAGGTGTTCAAAGAGTGCACCTGTTGGATGGCACTATTGGTGGAGTTTTACTGAAGGAATTGTTCCAAAGGGATGGAGTTGGAACAATGGTTGCTAGGTATGCCACATTCTGAAGAAATATTTAATTGTGATGATTACATTTTGTGTTAATTTTCAATTGCCAACTTTGGATCATTTCCTGAATAAGTTGATCGGATAGACACCTGGATATGTCAGACCACTTGGGTCAGACTAAGCTTCCTTTACTTTCTTGCTTAAAATACGAGGGTTTGGAGCATATATCAGGAATGTCTAAAAACTACTGTATTATTTGGTCTAATTTCTCTATCAGAAAAAAATCTCATGTAATATCTGATAACCCAATATAAGGTGTGGATGTTAGAAGTCATCAACGAATAGATTCATGTTTGACCGGCTATGTATATTGGGTCTAATTAAGCATCCTATACTTAAAGTGCTTAAATACCATGGGTAGGAAGCATGGAAGGAATATATAATTATTGTGCTATTGTCCAATCCAGTCTGGAAACTTTTCAGAACAATCCGTGCAACTTAAAGATCCTATCACCAGATATACCCTTGTACGTATATTAGAAGTCATAATGAATAGGTTCAGAAGTTAACGAGAATGTTTAACCAGCTATATAATTTGCCAAAATAAGCCATGACCTACTTTTACTTGGATCTGCACTGTATTTAAAATGGCACGACTAGTGAGAACCTGGATGTTACCATGATTTGATTATCCGCTACCTTCCAAAAATTTCCATAATACTTCTTATGACAGAAGTTCATGATGCAATATGAGGACCAGCTCACCCAATGATTACAATGAACATTTATTCTGTTGCCGGATCATTATCTTAATCTTTGGATGTACCTAAGTTATGTTTGTGTTTATCAATTCAGCTAACACGTGAATCTATGCCTCAGCGATCTTTATGAAGGAGCACGGATGGCCAAGGTGTCGGATATTCCTGGAATAAAGCAGTTATTACAGCCGCTAGAAGAGTCTGGAACATTGATCAGAAGGACTGAGGAAGAGGTTACACCTGATGCTTGTCATTACTCAAGACTTATCTAGTCACCTTCTGTTTTATCTTTGTTGGATTATGCTTTTCTTTTACCTAATTTTTCATTGTTAACTTGTTCTAGCTAGTGGAAGCGTTGCATTCATTCATTGTTGTGGAGAGAGAGGGACACATTATAGCTTGTGCAGCTCTCTTTCCTTACTTTGAAGAAAAATGTGGTGAGGTTGCTGCCATTGCTGTTTCTCCTGATTGCCGTGGCCGAGGACAGGGAGACAAGTTACTTGGTATGATGACTCTTTTCTCGTAATAGAATAATTTATTCGTCCATATTAAAGGCACATGAGCAGCTTTGGGAATTTTTTTAGCTATTTTATTTAATCCTTATTGAAGTTGCAAGTACATTAGCGAGAGACTAATGTAAGAGTTTTTATATATTTCCTTAAGAGCCTAAAAATACTTGGATAAGCCTGTAATAAAGGGGAAGTCACTTTTAAGTTGGTATAGTTGTTGGTTTTCCATGTATCCTTGCATTCCTGGGTAAGCGTATCAAGTGACTGGTGAACAAGTCCAAACATTTTCGATGTTTCATATTATCAAGCACATAGGAATATGTCCCAAAGACGGCAGGCTTATTCGGTTACGGAATGAACTTATAACCATGGAATGGACTCGATCATCAGATTATTAGTCAATAAGTAATAACTCTTACTCATTCCATTTTGGGAAAATTGGTAAAATTTATTCATACCAGAGTTAATGGTATCTAATGAGTTTTACAACCTATCCTTACTGATATTGAATTTCTAAGCATTTTTCTACTTCATTTTTGAATCTTAACTTTTGCATCAGAACAGGATTCTTAGTTTTCTTTCATTTTTGTACCATGGATAGGTTCGTCATGAATGTTTGGGATTCCATATCATGCACCGAGACATTGCTTACATCACCCTATATTACAAATCCTTTTCAAAATAAATCTTTTATTTGTAATTTCTATTTTATTATTGAAAAAGTAACCATTTTATTAATGAAGGGTATAAAAATACCTGTAGACAAGAAGTGTACGAAAAAGTATTTGTAAATTCTTCTTAACCTTACCTTACCATCTATGATCCCCCCCCCCCCCCCCCCTTCCTTGCGAAGTAAATGGATAAATTGATTAGACCAAGTTATTTCATATGTATAGAAATACCATTACTTGATTCTAAGGTAGTGTCAAGAATGAAGTTTTATCATAATATTCCTCTTAGAACTGGTATGGGAGTTGATTCAATTATGGAATCAAGAATAGCCTTTAGTCTCGCTGATGTATGTATGCCATAACCTGTACTTTTCTTCTGGGAAATCCTGAGCAAGATAAAAATATCAAGTATCTTGTTACCAATAATGTAATACCCCTTTTAATAATAAATCATATGATGTGTGGCCTTCAACAACCTATTTTAAAGGTCATAAGTGGATGAATAAAAAATTTGAGAACGTCTCTCATGTGTCTGTCAGACCTTCTGTCCTTACAGGAATGACTAATTTTTTTTCCAAATGTAATATCTTGATTTTTGTTAAACTTAAAAATTGGTCCAAATTTAGAAGAAGAAAATAAGTAAATGAATAAACATCCAGTGCTTAAGACAGGCACTTGAACATAGTAACTGGTTGACTTGTAGTAATACATAAAAGCGACATCAATATGTCGTATATACCTACTTATGTCATTTAATGTATCCCCTCAGAAATGGGTTATAAAAGATATGCCATGTGTTGAGAAGTAATTATTCTCCGTCTCCCTTGGCCTAGACAAAGCGTCCATATGTTAAAAAGTATTTTAATACTTATATCTACCGAGAGACAATCCTGCCCTTGAGCTTTTATTTATATTTGTGAGCTTGTTACCATATTTACCAATAACTTTGTCTTCCCATATTTTGCAGATTACATTGAGAAGAAGGCATCTTCCCTTGGATTGCAAATGCTATTCCTACTAACAACTCGCACAGCTGATTGGTACTCTCTTTTTACCTTTCTTCCTTTTATTCCTATGGCATTCACTAGCTTACAAATAGTGTCAGACATTCTACTTCCAATTGGGCTAGTGAACATAGTTTGTTCAAGTGGAGGTTCTGTCACGACCCTAACCGCGAACCCGATCGTGATGGCGCCTCTCGTGAAGACAAGGCCAGCCGACACTTACCATTTTCCAATTATTAACAAATAAGCATTTAAGAACAGTTTAAACATGATAAAATAAATCCGAAATGACCGATAATAACATAAATACGCGGAAGAACACCCATACACAGCCCTAACTGGGGTGTCACTAGTCATGAGCATCTACAAGTCATAACAAAATTCTGCTAAGTCCATATCTAGTACGATGTCTGAAAGGAAATAGAAACGATAAAGGAGTAGAGACACGGGGTTGCGGACGTCAATAGCTACCTCGTAATCTCTGAAAGCCCGCCTGAATCTGGAGGAATCAGCACTCGGGAGCGGGATCAAATGCGCCTGAATCTGCACACAGGGTGCAGGGAGTAAAGTGAGTACTCCAACTCAGTGAGTAACAAATGTAAATAACGACTGAAAGTAAGAAAACACGTAAGACACAAGGCATTCCATAATGAAGGAGTAAAACCATTTAAAAGCAGTGAATCAGTGAAGAGTTAAGTAAAAATCATTTCTCAACAAATAAACAAGTAATTGACAGGCAGTTAAGATAAAGTAAACAACAGAAATCCGTCCCTCGGGCACAATATCAACAAATCCGTCCCTCGGGCAACATCTTAGAAACAATACCAGCCCCTCGGGCTCAATCTCACATCACAATGGGTACCCGCGCTCATTGGGGGTGTGCAGACTCCTGGAGGGCCCCTTACGGCCCAAGCGCAATAACAAGCCATCTCGTGGCATCAAAACTAGGCCCTCGGCCTCATATCAATCTAGCCACCTCGTGGCGTGTTTCCGTGTCAAATCAGTATCCGTGTTTCCTCACAACATAGGCCATCAGCCTTACTCTGTCAAAAATACTCACAAGCCCCTCAGGCAATAGTAAAACAGTGTTTCTCAGCCCAAACATCATTTAAGTCTTAAAAACTGAGTAAACATGGCTGAGTAAAAAAAAAGTGGAAAATAACATGACTGAGTTCAAATATCAAGTCAAAACAATGAGGAAATATCAATAAAAGACCCGAAGGGTTAAATAGTTGGCACTAGGCCAAATATGGCATTCAGCCCAAATAATGATGACATCAAATAATTTTCAATCGAATACGCGATAAAATCATCAATCGGGACAGACCAAGTCACAATCCCAATAGTGCACGACCCCACGCTCGTCATCAAGCATGTGTCTCGCCTCAATATAGCACTACGATGTGCAATCCGGGGTTTCAAACCCTCAGAACATCATTTACATTCATTACTCACCTCGAACCGGCTAAATCTCTAGCTCGCGATGCCTTTTCCCCTCGAATCGGCCTCCACGTGCGTCGAATCTATCCAAAATCAGAACGAGGACGTCAAAATATGTCAAGGGAACAAAGCCCAAGCGAAAACAATCAATAAAGGGCACAAATCCCGAAATTACCAAAATCCGACCCCAGGCCCACGTCTCGAAATTCGAAAAATTTTATACAATAGATTCCTTATCTTCCCACGAGTCCATAAATACCAAAAACTCAGAAATCCGACCTCCAATGGCCCATCAATACCTCAATCATAGGTCTTCAATCCTAAATCCTAGCTTCCCCAAATTTCACCCTTAATTCCCATAAATTCTAGCTCTAATCCATGAAATAAAATAATAGCATAGGAATGAGTTTTAGGTCCAAAATCCTTACCTCAATGAAGTTCCCTTGAAGTCCCTCTCTCAAATCGCCCAAAAAGCTCCAAAGCCGAAGTAAAAAATGGTGAAATAACCCAAAATTCGCGAAAGACTTCTTTTAATTCTTCTGTTCAGTTATTCCGCATCTGCGGCACTATAGCCGCTTCTACGGTACAACATATGCGGTCACAACTCCACATCTGCGGAAATAACTTAACGGGCAAAATACCGCATTTGCAGTCAACTCTCCGCATATGAGCCTTTGCAGGTGCGGTCAACCCACCGCATCTGCGGTTCCTGACTCTTCCTCTCAAATCCACTTCTGCGGCTCCCTTCCCGCACGTGCGGCGCTGCACCTGCAGTTAGGTTTGTTCATAAAAATTCGAAAAACCGAACCAACTACCCGAAAATCAAACCAAACCGATCAAAAAAATCGGTACTTTTTGGTTTAGGTTGGTTTTGGTTTTGAATTTTAAAAACCGATCAAATTTGGTTTGGTTTTAGTTTAAATCAGAAAAAAATCGAAAAAACCCGAACCAAACCGACTGTAGGAGTAGCTATTACAAATTTATTATTACACCTATATATATGTATATTTTTATACAAATTTTCAAAAATTTTATGGTAAATGGTAATAGTTTGCACTTTTAGTATAGTTCTTTACCTTTACAATTCTAGTTTGATTGGTAGTTTTCTTTTGTTAAGTGTAAGAATCCATTTCGTGTTAAAAATAATATATTTTTAATTAGTCCTTAAATTATTCATCACTATTTGATTCAATTATCATCAATATATCTTGGTAAATAATAGATTTCTCAAAGGGCAATTGATTTGATAGTGTTACATTGAAAATATGGTCGCCAGAATATGTGTTT
This sequence comes from Nicotiana glauca, assembly GCA_026770625.1. NCBI lineage: Eukaryota > Viridiplantae > Streptophyta > Magnoliopsida > Solanales > Solanaceae > Nicotiana > Nicotiana glauca. The sequence continues at coordinate 36,580 of MU673150.1, forward strand.
GGTAGTGTATGTCTTATATTTAAGAAAAAACCGATAAATAACCGAAACAATCGAAAAACCGACATAAACCAAATCGAGAAAAAATCGGCTTAATTGATTTGGTTTGGTTCTAATATTTGAAAAATCGACTTACTTGGTTTGATTTCTTTTGAGGGAAAAACCGATTCAAACCGAACCATGAACACCCCTACCTGCGGTCCCCAAACCGCAGGTGTGAAAACACCAGAAGCAGCAATCTCAGCCGCTGCAATAACACTTCAACCTCTCCGTTAACCACCTGAAATCACCCCAAGGCCCCCGGGACCTCAACCAAAAGCACAAACATATCCTAATACCTTATTCAAACTTGTTCCAATCATCAAAAACACTTCAAACAACATCAAATCAACCAAAACACCTCGGATTCAAGCCTAAGTTTCTCAAAACTTCCGAATTCCGCTTTTGATCAAAAACTCAACCAAACCACGTCCGAATAACCTGAAATTTTGTACACACATTCCAAATGACACAATGAAGCTACTGCAACTCTCGGAATTCTATTCCGACCCCTATATCAAAATCTCGTCTACCAACCGGAAATCGCCAGAACATCAATTTCGCCAATTCAAGCCTAAATCTTCTCCACACCTCCAAAACTCATTCCGATCACACTCCTAAGTCCCAAATCAACTCCCGAAGCTAATCGAACCATCGGAACTCACATTCGAGCCCTCTAACACATAAGTCAACATCCGGTTGACTTTTCCAACTTAAGCCTTCTTAAAGGAGACTAAGTGTCTCAAACTTTATCAAAACCAATTCGGATTCAATCCGACCAACCTGATACCTCAAAACACGGATAAACAAAACATAAGGAAGCAGAAATAGGGAAAACGGGGCGGTAACTCATGAGACGACTGGCCGGGTCGTCACATCCTCCCCAACTTAAACAAACGTTCATCCTCGAACGAGTCAAGAAACGTACCTGAAGCCTCAAACAGGTGAGGATATCTGCTCCGCATCTCCCGCTCGGTCTCCCAGGTAGCCTCCCCCACGGGCCAACATCTCCACTGCACTTTCACTGAAGCTATATCCTTTGACCTCAATTTCCGAACTTGACGCTCCAAAATAGCTGTTGGCTCCACATCATAAGTCAAAGAACCATGCTGAAATCCAGAACATGAGACGGATCTCCAATATACTTCCGGAGCATAGAAACATGGAACACCGGATGCACACTCGACAAGCTGATTGGCAAGGCAAGCTCATAAGCCACCTCCCCAATCCTCCGAAGTACCTCAAAAGGCCCAATGAACCGCAAACTCAACTTCTCTTTCTTTCCAAATCTCATAACACCCTTCGTGGGCGAAACCTTCAACAGGACCTTCTCACCAACCATGTAGGACACATTTTGAACCTTCCTGTCAGCATAACTCTTTTGCCTCGACTGTTGTACGAAGTCTCTCCTGAATCACTTTCACCTTATCGAAAGCATCCTGAACCAAATCTGTCCCCAATAGCCTAGCCTCACCGGGCTCGAACCAACCAACTGGAGATCTACACCGCCTCCCGTACAAAGCCTCATATGGAGCCATCTGAATTCTCAACTGGTAGCTGTTGTTATAAGCAAACTCTGCAAGCGGAACAAACTGATCCCATGACCCTCTGAAATCAATAACATAAGCGCGTAGCATATCCTCCAATATCTGAATAGTGCGCTCGGACTGCCCGTCCGTCTAAGGGTGGAAAGCTGTGCTCAACTCAACCTGAGTACCCAACTCTCGCTGAACAGACTTCCAAAACTGGGAAGTAAACTGAGTGCCCTAATCTGAAATGATGGAATCTGGGACACCATGCAACCGAACAATCTCCCGAATATATATCTCTGCTAACCACTCAGAAGAATAAGTAGTACAGATAGGAATGAAGTGCGCGGACTTGCTCAGCCTATCCACAATCACCCAAATAGCATCGAACTTCTTCAAAGTCCGTGGAAGCCCAACTACAAAGTCCATAGTGATCCGCTCCCACTTTCACTCTGGAATATCCATCCGTTGAAGCAAGCCACCCGGTTTCTGATGCTCATATTTCACCAGCTGACAATTGAGACACCGAGCTACAAATCCCACAATATCTTTCTTCATTCTCCTCCACCAATAATGCTGTCTCAGATCCTGATACATCTTCGCGGCTCCTGGATGAATAGAATACCGCGAGCTATGGGCCTCATCCAGAATCAACTCTCGAAGCCCATCCACGTTGGGCACACAAATCCGGCCTTGCATCCTCAATACCCAAATGTGGATCATCATAATGTCGCTCTCTGATGTGCTCATATAGGGAAGACCGAGAAACCACACAAGCTAATACCCGACTGGGATCCGAAATATCTAACCTTACGAACCGATTGGCCAAAGCATGAACATCAACCGCAAGAGGTCTCTCCCCAACTGGAATATACGCCAAACTCCCCATACTCACTGCCTTTCGGCTCAAAGCATCAGCCACCACATTGGCCTTCCCCGGATGGTACAATATAGTGATATCATAATCCTTAAGCAACTCCAACCATCTCCGCTGCCTCAAATTAAGATCCTTTTGCTTGAACAAATGCTGAAGACTGCGATGATCAGTGAACAACTCACAAGATACGCCATACAAATAATGCCTCCAAATCTTCAACGCGTGAACTATGGTAGCCAACTCTAAATCATGAACGGGGTAGTTCGCATAAGCAATAACTCTACCCTCCTGCATCAACACACAACCAATACCTACTCTCGAAGCATCACAATACGCGGTATATGAACCTGAAGCTGATGGCAAAACCAATACTGGAGCTGTGGTCAAGGCTGTCTTGAGCTTCTGAAAGCTCTCCTCACACTTGTCCGACCATACAAATGAAGCACCCTTCTGAGTCAACTTGGTCAAGGGCGATGTGATAGATGAGAATCCCTGAACAAACCGGCTATAATAGCCTGCCAAACCAAGAAAACTGCGAATCTCTGTGGCTGAGGACGGTCTGGGCCAACTCTGAACTGCCTCTATCTTCTTTGGGTCAACCTGAATATCCTCATTGGACACCACGTGTCCCAAGAATGCCACTGAACTAAGCCAAAACTCACACTTGGAGAACTTTGCATAAAGCTTCTCCTCCCTCAATCTCTGCAACACAACGCTCAAATGCTCCTCGTGCTCCTCCTGACTACGCGAATATACCATGATATCATCATTGAAAACTATGACAAATGAGTCAAAATAAGGCCGGAACACGTTGTTCATCAGATGCATGAACGCTGCTGAGGCACTGGTCAGCCCAAAAGACATAACCAGGAACTCATAATGACCATATCTGGCCCTGAAGGCTGTCTTATGAATATCCGAAACCCTGGTCTTCAACTGGTGATAACACGAACGGAGATCAATCTTTTAGAATACCCTCGCTCACTGAAGCTGGTCGAATAAATCAGCAATGCGAGACAAAGGATACTTGTTCTTAACTGTTACCTTGTTCAATTGCCTATAATCAATGCACATTCTCATAGTGCCATCCTTTTTCTTCACGAACAGAACTAGCGCACCCCAAGGTGACACACTAGGCCGAATGAACTCCTGATCAAGGAGTTCCTGAAGCTGCTCCTTTAACTCCTTCAACTCCGATAGTTCCATACGATATGGCGGAATAGAAATGGGCTGAGTGCCCGGCACCAGGTCAATACCAAAATCAATATCCCTGTCCATGGCATGCTGCAGGAAATACATCAGGGAAATCCCTCACAACTGGAACAGAATCAATACTGGGAGCCTCAGCTCCAACATCCCCCACAAAGGCTAGATACGGAAGACAACCGTTCCCAACCATACGTTGGGCCTTCAAGAAAGAGATTACCCTACTAGGGATATAATCAGTCACACCTCGCCACTCTATCCGTGGCACACCCAATATAGCCAATGTGACTGCCTTAGTGTGACAATCTAGAATAGCGCAACATGGAGATAGCCAATCCATGCCCAGAATGACATCGAACCATACTCAATAATAAAAGATCAACTCGGGTCTCCAGACCCCCAATAGTCACCACACACGACCGGTACAGACGGTCTACCACAACAGTATCGCCCACCAGGGTAGATACATGAACAGGTAAAGCAAGAAACTCACGGGACGTAACCAAATAACTAGCAAAGTATGATGACACATCCTGCCTCTACCACGATCGCGGCCGCATCCCCTGCCTCTAGTGGCCCCGGCTGGTGGTACTAGTGGTCGTCCACCCTGTCCGGTGGCGCACGTCCTCACCATTTGTGAGAGAATAGAATAATAAAAGTTTAGTACTCAGATCAACAAACTCGCACGACAAGAATTTCAAGAATGTGAAGTTTTTCCTAAAGGTTCTGCAGCCTCTCGAGGATAAATACAGAAGTCTCCGTACCGATACGCGAGACTCTACTAAATCTGCTCGTGACTCCTTAGACCTATGTAACCTATGCTCTGATACCAACTAGTCATGACCCTAACCCCGAACCCGGTCGTGATGGCGCCTCTCGTGAAGATAAGGCCAGCCGACACTTCCCATTTTCCAATTATTAACAGATAAGCATTTAAGAACAGTTTAAACATGATAAAATAAATCCGAAATGACCGATAATAACATAAATACGTGGAAGAACACCCATACACAGCCCTAACCGAGGTGTCGCTAGTCATGAGTAGGGGTGTGCATTCGAATCGGTTTATCGATAAATCGAATCGATTATTTGTTATCGATTTATCGATTTCGATTTCGAAATTTTCCTTATCGAGTTATCGATTTCGATTTTATCCTCCTCGATTATTGGTGTATCGATAAACCGATAAGATATACTAAAAAAATATTTAATTTTTTTTTACCCTTATTCTATAATATCCTTTCCTTTACCCTAAGTCTGTAACCTTATTATTTCATCTACCACATTTAAGGAATGATCATATTTAAAGCTCAAGGGAATGAAATTCAAATTAATGAAAAATAGAATTAGCCGTGATGATGTATTTTTTTTTTAATAACGTTGGAGTGTTGGTGGCATACATTTGACCCCTTACTTTAGTTTTGTTGCATGTGCTTGTTGACACTATTTTTATGTTATAAATGGTGTTCGTCTTATTTTAGCTTCTTTTTGTCCATATTGTTAGGCGTGTTTATAGCGATATACTTTCCGTGTAATCCCACAAATTTTCTTATTGGTGTAATCGATAACTGAATCGATAAGCCCCAAAAATCGACAAATCGAAAAAATCGGAACCTTATTGAAACTTCAATAATAACGATAAGCATATGCACAAATCGATAATCGATAAATAATTACCGATAAGGGTTAAAATCGAATCGATAAATCGAATGCACACCCCTAGTCATGAGCATCTACAAGTCATAATAAAATTCTGCTAAGTCTATATCTAGTACAATGTCTGAAAGGAAATAGAAACGATAAAGGAGTAGAGACACGGGGTTGCGGACCTCAACAACTACCTCGTAATCTCTGAAAGCCCGCCTGAATCCCGAGGAATCAGCACTCGGGAGCGGGACCAGATGCGCCTGAATCTGCACATAGGGCAGTGAGTAAAGTGAGTACTCTAACTCAGTGAGTAACAAATGTAAATGACGACTGAAAGTAAGAAAACAAGTAAGGCACAAGGCATTCCATAATGAAGCAGTAAAACCATTTAAAAGCAGTGAATCAGTGAAGAGTAAAGTAAAAATCCTTTCTCAACAAATAAACAAGTAATTGACAGGCAGTTAAGATAAAGTTAACAATAGAAATTCGCCCCTCGGGCACAGTATCAACAAATCCGCCCCTCGAGCAACATCTCAGAAACAATACCAGCCCCTCGGGCTCAATCTCACATAACAATGGGTACCCGCGCTCATTGGGAGTGTGCAGACTCCTGGAGGGGCCCCTTACGGCCCAAGCGCAATAACAAGCCATCTTGTGGCATCAAAACTAGGCCCTCGGCCTCATATCAATCAAGCCACCTCGTGGCGTACATATCTCAGGCCCTCGGCCTCAAATAGGTATCCGTGTTTCCTCACAATATAGGCCCTCGGCCTTACTCAGTCAAAAATACTCACAAGCCCCTCGGACAATAGTAAAACAGTATTTCTCAGCCCAAACATCATTTAAAATATCATTTAAGTCTTAAAAACCGAGTAAACATGGCTGAGTATAAAAACAGTGAAAAATATCATGACTGAGTTCAAATATCAAGTCAAAACAGTGAGGAAATATCAATAAAAGCCCTGAAGGGTTCAAATAGTTGGCACTAGGCCCAAATATGGCATTCAGCTCGAATAATGAAGACAACAAAGAGTTTTCAATCGAATACGCAGTAAAATCATCAATCGGGACGGATCAAGTCACAATCCCCAATAGTGCACGACCCCACGCTCGTCATCAAGTGTGTGTCTCGCCTCAATATAGCACTACGATGTGCAATCCGGGGTTTCAAACCCCCAGAGCATCATTTACAATCATTACTCACCTCGAACCAGCTAAATCTCTAGCTCGCGACGCCTTTGCCCCTTGAATCGGCCTCTACACGCGTCGAATCTATCCAAAATGAAAACGAGGACGTCAAAATATGCCAAGGGAACAAAGGCCAAGCGAAAATTATCAATAAAGGGCACAAATCCCGAAATTACCAAAACCCGACCCCCGGGCTTGCGTCTCGAAATTCAGAAATTTTACACCAATAGATTCCTTATCTTTCCACGAGTTCATACATATCAAAAACTCAGAAATCCGACCTCCAATGGCCCATCAAAACCTCAATCATAGGTCTCCAATCCTAAACCCTAGCTTCCCCAAATTTCACCCTTAATTCCCATAAATTCTAGCTCTAATCTAGGGGTGTTCGATTTATCGATTCAATTTTGACCCTTATCGATAATTACTTATCGATTATCGATTTGTACATATGCTTATCGTTATCGTTTCAATAAGGTTTCGATTTTTTCGATTTAGATTTATCGATTTTTGGGGCTTATCGATTCGGTTATCGACTATACCAATAAAAAAATTTGCGGGATTCCACGGAAAGTATATCGCTATAAACACGCCTAACTAATATGGGCAAAAAGAAGCTAAAATAAGACGAACATCATTTATAACATAAAAATTGTGTCAACAAGTACATGCAACGAAACTAAAGTAAGGGATCAAATATATGTCACCAACACTCCAACGGTATAAAAAAAAATACATCATCACGACTAATTTTGTTTTCCATTAATTTGAACTTCATTCCCTTGAGCTTTATATATGATCATTCCTTAAACGTGGTAGAGGAAATAGTAGGGTTAGGGACTTAGGGTAAAGGTTAAAAAAAAATTATAAAAAAATTAATTTTTTTTTTCTTTTTAGTATATCTTATCGGTTTATCGATAAACCGAAGAGGACAAATCGATAAGGAAAATTTCGATATCGATAAACCGATAACAAATAATCGATTCGATTTATCGATAAACCGATTCGAATGCAAACCCCTACTCTAATCCATGTAATAATAGCATAGGAATGAGTTTTAGGTCCAAAGTCCTTACTTCAATGAAGGTCCCATGAAGTCCTTCTTTCAAATCGCCCAAAAAGCTCCAAAGCCGAAGTCAAAAATGGTGAAATAACCCAAAATTCGCGAAAGACTTCTTTTAATTCTTCTATCCAGTTATTCCGCATCTGCTGCACTATAGCCGCTTCTGCGGTACTGCATATGCGGTCACAACTTCGCATCTGCGGAAATCACTTAACGGGCAAAATACCGCATCTGCGATCAACTCTACAGATCTGCGCCTTCGCAGGTGCGGTTAACCCACCGCATCTGCGGTTCCTAACTCTTCTCAAATCCGTTTCTGCGGCTCCCTTCCCGCATGTGCGGCGCCGCTCCTGAGGTCTCCAAACCGCATGTGCGAAAACACCAAAAGCAGCAATCTCAGCAACTGCAATAACACTTCAACCTCTCCGTTAACCACCCGAAATCACCCCGAAGCTCCCGAGACCTCAACCAAAAGCACAAACATATCCTGATACCTTATTCAAACTTGTTCCAACCATCAAAACAGTTCAAACAACATCAAATCAACCAAAACACCTCGGATTCAAGCCTAAGTTTCTAAAAACTTATGAATTCCGCTTTTGATAAAAAACCCAACCAAACCACGTCCGAATAATCTGAAATTTTGCACACACATCCCAAATGACACAACAAAGCTACTGCAACTCTCGGAATTCCATTCCGGCCCCATATCAAAATCTCGTCTACTAACCGGAAATCGCCAAAATATCAACTTCGCCAGTTCAAGCCTAAATCTTCTCCAAACCTCCAAAACCCATTCTGATCACACTCCTAAGCCTCAAATCACTTCCCGAAGCTAACCTAACCATCGGAACTCACATCCGAGCCCTCTAACACATAAGTCAACATCCGGTTGACTTTTCCAACTTAAGCCTTCTTAAAAGAGACTAAGTGTCTCAAACTTCATCAAAACCAATCCAGATTCAATCCGACCAACCCGATACCTCAAAATACGGATAAACAAAACATAAGGAAGCAGAAATGGGGGAAATGGAGCGGTAACTCATGAGACGACTGGCCGGGTCGTCACAGGTTCGAACCGGCTGAACTAATTGGTAATAGCCCAAACACAGCTCAGAGTAATGTAGTTAAAAGAAATTTGTGATATTTAAGCTGAATTTGAATATTATTAACGTCTCAACAAGAAGAAAAATAGATTCAAACACCATCACGAGGTATTTTGATAAGGCAGACCTATGTCAAAAAGAACAAAAATGATGTTTCTATTGCTTTTGACTTACTACACATTATTGTTTGGGCTCACTCAACCATTATTGATGTAGGATGCATAGACACTTTAAACACCATCACGAGGTATTTTGATAAGGCAGACCTATGTCAAAAAGAACAAAAATGATGTTTCTATTGCTTTTGACTTACTACACATTATTGTTTGGGCTCACTCAACCATTATTGATGTAGGATGCATAGACACTTTAAACGGGGACATGTGTGTTCGGCGCCTATAATCTACTTGAGAATTTTGATACATTTACAGCATATCTCCGATATTCTTCGTTCTCCTTTTTCTGAGAAATAAAAAAGTAAACTTGGTGGGCTATTTCATGGATTCTTGTTGAGTCCTTGTAAAGGTGTGCTTAAAGCCACGACCCTTTCAGACATTAGTTGTCTGTTATTCATTTTGTGAGAAGAAAAAAGTTCCACGTTTCTAAGATGAAAAAGAAATACAAACTACAGAATAGCTCATTGTTTAAATTAGAGCACAGAATGTTGTTAAAACCTGGCCGCAGCATCCAATATAGTAGTTAAACATGAATGCTTGATTTTAATGAAAGTCAGACAAAGAGAAGAAGAAGAGAACTGGCTATAATTCGATTTGCTTTGAATGCTTAAATAAGTCCAAAGGTATTTAAGGGTTCTTGAACTCAGAGATTGTACAATTTCATATTCCAGAGATACTCCCAGCATATACTATTGACCTACTATTCCATAAATTGTGTATTTTTGAATTCTGTCTACCTCCTTTTGCATCAACTAAGTTATTGATCAAAGTTCTTCATTTGATTATATTCTTCTCTTTACATACAGGGTTGTAGTTGTAAGAGATAATGAATATTGATTCAATAAACGAACATCAGATGATTCATATTCTCCTACCTCGGCTTTACCATAAGTGTAAAACCACCTCTCTAATTCTTTAAACTAGTCTACAATATGCCAATGTTTAACAGATTCATACAGACACCTCCAATATCAAAAACCTTTCTGTATACGTTTGATTATCCAAATGTACTATGTCCACATTTTGCTTAAAAAATTAGCTGGACACCAAGAGCTAACGGGACTAACCAAAATGAAAAGAGAGAGCTTGCATTTCTCTGTTTTGTTATGTGTATCTTTATTAAGATTATAGTTAACAGGAATTTCCTGGAAACGTTGATCAAATGAAAATGGAGATATCTTGTATATTTCAAGCTTCAACTCATGATGTTGATCCAATGTTAATGACTGTATTTGTTCTTGAACAAATATTTATGTAGAATATAGGCAATTTGCTGATTCAATAATCATATTTTTATTTCTAACAGGTTTGTGAGACGTGGCTTTTCCGAATGTTCCATCGATCATATACCAGAGCAAAGAAGGAAAAAGATCAATCTCGCCCGTAGATCAAAGTATTACATGAAGAAGCTGCTACCTGATAAGAGTGGTATACGTATTGATTGCACTTTAGCATAGGAATTGAAGGTTTTTCTTCTGTGTGTGTACAAGCTCTGCAACAAAGCTCCTATTTAGTGGAGTAAGTGGATAATCCTTGCGTCCAATACAGGCTAGTAGTATTATAGAAGTCTCTCACACAAAAGGAGTGGGCTCATTTCTCACCGTCCTCTTCTCCCCTCCTACTTCTATGATCAATTTTGTTCTAAATGTATGGTAGTTATCTAAGTTAATTGATCTCATTTTATAGGCATACCTTGTCTTCTTTTCTAGTGTGATGACTCTTCTCGCACTCCGAGTAGAGGGCGCCTAATGCCTCGAGTCTAATTGTGCTTCGGATCTCAATTAAAGCTCTAAATTGTGGGTCTCGTTTGATTCTGACAGATAATTAACAAGCGTGAGAGTTTTCGTTCAAATTTTCCGGCTTTTCCCTCAAATTTGCTCTTTCTACTGGTTTTTACCCAAGATCTTCCGTTTCATTGCTTCGATAATACAAGATTAGTTCTGATAACTAGATATCCACAGACTAAGGAGCGTAAACGTAACATCAATAAAATCTCTGACACTTAGACCGCTTTTCTGGAGCATGATGACTAGTAGACGACCCAAAATGTGTGGTCTGCTCGTACTAGGGGAAGGGCTCCCTCAACAGGCTCTTCTCACCGAAATGGATCCTCCTCCTCTATCACATAGTCTGAAACATGAGAATTTCCTTCTTGATGGTATTTTGCAGGAAATTTTTTTGTTCCACTCGACTACGCTAGCGAGCACATAAAGTAAATCTTCAATTTATTTGAATATTTAACGCTGCATCTTGCCGTTATTTTAATCACGCTATAATAGAGGACTTAACGCTCAGTGCTGATAAACAAAAAAAAAAAAAAAATACTGCGCTGCTTTTGAAAATGCGTCAACCATTGTACGGATATGGGTTGGAGACGGAAGGAAAAAAGAAAAGATGAAGGCCAGACATCAATTGTTCCTTTCGACTTTCGGAACATGCATTTTCTCTTTATGAGGTCGAGAATTAAATATATTTAAACAAAAATAGGAACAGGAGCTGTGATATTCAAACTTGGTTAGAGTTTATGATCTGGCAACTATGATTATACGAACACATTAATTCAAGTAAGCCCTCAATTTCCCTTTGTGAAAGCTATGAAGTCAACTCTAATTACTATGCCTCCACATGTTCAGACACAAGCAACATAACCGCGCAAAATCCATCTGCGTTTAACTGAAAATGCTCTATAAGTTTGACTGAGCCCAACCAGCAACTTTCAAACTTGTTACTCCCTCATTTCATATTACATAAGGTAACTTGACTTGACACGGAATTTAAGAAAAAAGAAGAAACTTTTGAAACTTATGGTCTTAAAAGCTTAAGGATTAAAACGTTTGTGGGGCCATGACATTTGTGGCTATAAAAGCTTCTCATTAAGGATAAATGGGTAAAATGAAAGTTTAAAGTAAAATTATTTCCAAATTTAGAAGTGTCATTTATTTTGGAACAAACTAAAAAAGAAAGTACCTCATTTAATATAAAACGGAGGGAGTAAAAAGAAAGTACCTCATTTAATATAAAACGGAGGGAGTAATTTGAACAAGCTTAAACAAATTCAATGGACCTACTATTTTATGCTTATATTATGAAGAAAAATATCTCCTGTTGCCACATTCAGTAATCTTCCCCTATTCCTCAGGGAAAGTTACTTTCTAGACTGCACCATACACTTCGTAAGAAATTTGTCTTGGACGGTCCACTAAATAACAAGGCACAAGTCTTCTGACGCACCACAATCCTAATACTAACCTCCAACAACCACTACAAAGTAGGATCCGGTATAGCACCGGGACATTGCTTCATAAAGGTTTTAAGACATTCCATGTAATAGTGGATTTTCATATGTTTGATTTATTATTGAAAGAAGCTTAAGAAAATCCTTCAAGGAGGAAACCAACTGATCTTTATAAAAGGTAAGGTAAAACAAGGAATGCAACGCACTGTGACAGGACATCCATAAGCCTCTCAAGCACTTGAATGCGGTAGAAAATATATTATTCTTCTGTTTTGGGAGGCCCCTTCCACTTGAAGTTTTCCGCATACGACTTGATCTGCAAAATACGACAATTTATTCTGCAAGTGGAACATGGATCGCAACAACGAAATTGGAAGAGATAACGAATTAAGGCCCATGTGCTAAGGTTCTTGTTAAGGTGCATGCGCTTTAACTGAATAGTAATGCTATGTTTTTCCAAGTCCTCTGAGGTAATCAATCATTAAACATACAAGACTTTAAAGTGCTTGTGCTTTAATACAAAATGTTCTCTACTTCAATTCCTATGAGACAATCAATATAGAAAGTAATCTGCCTTAGTATATCTGCGGAAATAAGAGATTTGAGAATTGTGTGATGGGAAGGTCCCTTTCAGAAAAACAGGAACAAAATCTGAACTTCTGGATCAGTAAAGGTTCGCCCCCCAACCCCCCCCCCCCCCC